>JAQPPZ010007779.1:0-91835 GCA_028583015.1 Wollemia nobilis | reverse complement strand
GATTCTATTTTACCTTCTAAGTCTAAAAATTAAGAAATAAACTATGCAAAAAAATTTCTAATCTAATCTAATCTTGAGAAGTATGCAAGAGCAAAAAATGTAAAATATGATCGAGGTCATTGTAGGGTTTAAATATGGTGTAATTGGAATTATCAATAGAAACTAAATAACTTAATCATGTAAGATCTTTGAATACCGACAATGCAATTAAAGAGGAGGACTAACAAGGTAAAGAAGGGAATAGCCATTGATTTCACCCATCCATAAAGCAAATGTTAGAGATAATCAAACATGGATGCCATGCATGATTCTTTATTGATTTCAAGATTTGAGTGTTGTATAATTCTTACTCTAAAGTGTATCTTTGGTATTGCTTCAAAGAACAAAAGAATATTACAATTATTACTGAGCTCTTTTTTATATTTATACTGGTTGCCACGATATGGAGTAAATATAATGTATATCTATATTTATGAGATGGTTATATCATCCTTATTTTATTTATTAAAAATATATAAGGAGTGAAGTGCTCTGGTAGGTCACTCTGGAGAGTAGAAGCATTCAGTGAGCAGGTTGCTTTAGTGAGTGATGCTTTCGCTTCCAAACATTTAAGTCAATTCTTGTTGATTTTTCCTCTGCTTTGTCTTCTACCTTAGTTTGTGTGATGACCTTAATTTGTGGAGTGAGGTCATTCTAGAATCTAGGGCACTAGAAGAGCAAGCTTCTTTGAAGAGTGAGTTAGCTAGAGAGCAAGGAACCCTCTTTCAAACACTTAACTAGTTCTTTATTTTTGCCATTTTCTATATTCTACCTTAGCTTGTGCAAAAAACCTCCATTTAGGGAGAAAATTCATATGGAAAGTGGTTCATTCTAGAGAGAAATGCGCTTAGAGTGTGGGTTGCTTAGAGGGCAATTTTATTGGAAGAGCAAGATGTCCTCTTCTAAACACTTGATCAATTCCTATTGATTTTTTTCTTGCTTTGTCTTCTACCTCAACTTGTACGACAAACCTTTGTTCGAGGGGTAAGGTCACTTGGAGGGTAAGTTGCTTTAGAGAGAAAGGCACTCTCTTCCAAACACTTAACCAATTCTTCTTAGTTTCTTCCTTGCTCTATATTTTTGCCTCAACTTGTACAATGGACCTTCATTCAGAGTATGATGGAGGTAGTGAGCTACTAGAATTATTTACTATTCTAGTTACATGATGATGAGTTACACAACAATGAGAAATTGCTTGACAACGAGGGTGACAACACATAAATTATTGATGTGTTGACATAACTTGTTCGTAAAGATATATGTGCACCAAAATTGTAACATGTATGGAACCCTTGGGAGGAGGAAATTTTAGAAAAAAAATAAAGTAGAAAGGTGGTAAACATTGTTTTTTATGGTAGAGGAAGGCACACAAGTGGAGGTGCAACAAGCATATGAGGATTGTGTTCATGATGACGTGCAAGTGGTGAAGGAAGTGCCAATGTGGACCATGTACAAGATGAGGCAGGGTAATCGATAACTCTAGTATTAGTGCAAGGGATGGTGCCTATAGGTGTATAAAGGAGTCAAGCACAAAGGAAACCACAAGGGAGTATGCTCAAAAGAATAGAACCAATGTTTGTATATTTGCAAAAGAGATCACAATTTTTTAAAGAGAACCGGTTGTCAATGGAAGGTTTGTTTAATAGAAATAAAACCAATAAATAATGCCATCAATGATAGACATGGATGTAGTAGCAATAAATAAGAAAAAGTTCTCCAAGTTTACTATATATGGGAAGGAGGATCCCAAGTGCCATATAAGAATGTGCAAGATGATATAGAAGGCGAAAGGAGTCATGAATGAAGGTGCATGGTTGTGATTGTTCCTAGAAACATTACAGGACATAACAATTGATTGGTATTTGAAGCAAGAAAAACCTTATATAGATGGGGTTGAGTAAAAACAAGAATTCAATAAGGAGTTCCAATTGCTTCATGATGATAGAGATTATTAATAAAATTTACTCCATGAAGCAAAAGAAGGATGAGAATATAAAGTCATACAATTATCATTTGAAGGAGTTAATCTAAAATATGAAGGTGATACCTATTAATAGGTTACAAAAGTGGTGGTTCTTGGATGGGTGTAGTACAATGATGTTATTTTGTACTTGAAGGAAAATAGAGTGATGAATGATAGGTAATTTCAACAAAACATTTCAAAATGTATAAAATTAATATTGAAATCTAGAAATTAAATAAACAAAAAATATTTACAAAATATACTCAAATAATCAAGCACAATTATCTAAAACGACAAAAAATAATTGAAAGATGCTTAGACAACACAACTGGGAAGGTCATCCAATGAAACGAGCACAACTGGGAAGTAGATATGGCTTTCTTCGAGAAGAATTCAGAGGTTCATAAAAATCACAAAAAATGTCTGTATCGTAGCCATATTTCCACTCCTTGGCAAGAAATCCTAATTCCTATCATGCAGTATCTAACATGTGACAACCCCGAGTCCCAAATTTGTTGTTTCCACTTGGCATACGTAAATCATTTTCATGATGCCAAGATGATGAATATCCCTACCGCCATTTTCTGGTCTATCAACTATAACATCTCTACCCGGTCCAATAAGGAGAATGGTCTACCTTTCCACCAAGGGCTTTTCAATGTCCTGTACATATATCTCCTTCTCAATTTCCCTAGAGGTAACATTCCTACCCCTGACTCTGAGGAGGAGAATTCCTCCTCTATGCCCAGCCCTAGAGTTTCAAAACCCAAAAGGAAGGCTAAAAATGATAAACCCCATTATGAATTCCGCATTAGGAAGAAGGTCAAAGTTGAAGCCACTCCTGTTAGATCCTCCCAAAGGCTTAAACACAAATAGTTGGCTGAAACCCCTCCTTCCACTTTGGTCAAACCCTCAAAGGCTCAATCCAACTTGCCTAACCTTGTATAAAAATACATCCACGTCGTTCCTGCTACTTTTGCAACTATTGATCATCTAGAGACTACTCATGCAGCCATTGGAAAAGCTATTGTATGTCTCAAAGAACAGAGGTATGCTCTTAGCCTCATGTTATTTTGTGATAATTTCAATGATACTTCTATGTTCTCTACTACCGAAGTTCTGTCTGATAACAAAGGAGGTGCGAAAGATGAAGATGTGGTTGAAATTTCCAAGGATGCTTGTATCAAAGTTCTGAAGGACGACCCAAAGGATATCCTGAAGGATGATGCAAAGGATACCATTTTGGAAACTACTATTATTTCTCTAGTGCAAAAGGGCACTCCTCTTTGAGCGCGTTTGTTTTTCTCTATTTTTGGTGTTATCCTTTCTATCTGGTTCTTGATCCTTTGGTCTAAAGGATCATAGGTTTCATTTTGGTCTAGGTGGGCTGCTATATTTTGTTTGTTCCTTTTTTGTTCCTTAGTCCTTGAGGACATCTCTTTTTTGGTAAATTTTGGCTTTTACCTCTCGGTTGTGCTCTATCTAAAGTTGTTCAGAAGTTCTTCGTTCCTTATTGCTTCAAAATTGTAAAAGGCGTTAGGGCGCCTTTCAAATGCCCTATTTTCAATAAAATTAATTTACCAAAAACAAAAATTATCTAAAACAACAACAAATAATTGAAATATGCTTATGCTTAGACAACCATGCACATTCATCTATAACAACACATTAGTTCATATTGGTATGCATAACACAACCATAATTTTTAGGTATAACAATGGCTAAATGGATATCTTTTGATTATATTAAGGTTTGAACATACATGTAGCTCTTCGAATGCATATATTTTAAATTTGTGAAGGGGTCTAGTTATAAAATTCCATAGAAAGGGGGGTAGGTTCAACCTCAACTTCTCCCAACTAACTACCCTAATACACAATTGCATGACTTCTTGAATTACATTTATGTTCAGTTACCTTAACACAATTACATGTATGATATTTCATCAAACACTTTGTGCATGTGTTAGAAAAAAACTCAAAATTATGAAACTATAAACATAATTTTATTTATGTACTTGACTTATTAATCATTCTATAAATTTTTAGGGTGGTGCTTGAGGTGGTGCTATGTTAGAAGTGACTTCTACATCTTCTCTCCTATCTAGATTGATTGATGTCCTTATCAATGACTACTATTGCTCCTAAGGGCTTTGGATTAATTATGGTTGATGGGTAGATGGTATCTATGTAGGTGTACCTCCTAGTTGTTGAACTTGTAACTTGATGGATTTAGTATCATCCTTCAAGCAATTAGCATAGGATTACTATCATTCCTAATGGAATCCATGGTGTTGTGACTTCTACTTGATTGCTATAATACTTGCTTGTAACTCTTCTCCCATCTTGGCTACTTCTTATATATTTTGTAAATTACACATCATTATTTGTAATCAATTGATCACGATGAGCAATCTCCTAAACTTTGGATTGAAGGGATTGCTACCTCCCCACACACTCCAAATTCAGTAGCTCATTTGGATTATATTGATCCTATACTTTTGGCATTTATTCTACCTCTTGATGCACTTTCAAAGTTATCCTCATTACTCCCAAATGTGGTTAGATAATTCTTACTCATTCAATTTTAGGCTATTCCATCTCTTGAAATATCTCTAAACCATATACTAGCCATTGTATCAAATAAGCCAAGAAATTTATTCTTACATAGGTTTTCTCCAACTCAAGTACTAGCTTGGTTTTCTTGAACCCTAGTGATTCAAGAAGCTCATCAAGTTTACCTTTACCAATGTACATCTAAAGTGGGTGCCAATATAACTTTGGAGTTCCTTCAAGTAACTCCATCTCTCCAATCATTGATTGCACATTATTGCTTCGTATACCAAGTTCCCATGGCTAAATTCAATGAATTTCTTCAAATTGTTTTCTCTCCTCATATTGGGACCAACTTTATAATCCTCCCAACTCAAAATCCACCTAATAGTCACCATCATCTAAGACAACCCAATCTAAACACAATTTGTACCTAATCAAACAACCCACTCACCTTCTCAAAAAATATGTCTACTTGGTCATTTATCCTTACACCATGAATTGGGGGTTGCTTCAAATTTGGTACTTCGATGAGGAAGTTCTTGTTCTTTTCTCCTTCCTCACTAGGCTCAGGTTCATACTTGGTTTCATTATCACCAATGGTGGTTTCTTCAATATCCTCCCCACCATGGCCCTTTAGGTTGATCATGGTTTCAATGGCTTTCCTTCCTAAATTTACCAGTCCATCCTCTCCACCTCAACTTTTCCTACATCAACGTGCTTTCATATGATATCCCTTATGTCTTTCCCTTTTGCCAATTTCTTTGTTGGTAGTTGGCTAATTTTCCCCTCCTGCCACCACACATGCTCTGATGTAGCTAACTTTACTTTTTCTATAAACACTGATAAAGTTGGTGTTATCACTTGCGCTATGGTAGACATGACCTCTACTCATGTCTCATTTAAAGTTGGTGAATCATACCTTTCATATTTCTCTACAAACTGGCATAATGGTGTTATAGAAAATATTTCCTACTATAAATTTGGGTGCTCATCATGGTTCCATATGTATCTAATATGAGTGTCCCTAGATAAAATCTCTCTACGTTCTCCTCTTGAATCCTTAAAATTATGGTGAAGTATCCATTATGTCCATTGTAGTTTTCACCATGTTGATATCCACTTCTATTGGTGTATCCTATGCAATTTCTCCTCTTCTATTTGGTTGCTCCATTATTTCCTCAAAATGTGTTACTTCCTACAAAAATTCTTTTGTTTTCTCTAGCCACTATACTCTTCTTATAGTCTATTGTGAAGCCTTCATCCCTAGTACTTGTAGTGTCACTTATGGTACCTCCTTACACAATCTAGCCTCCTAAATTTGCTAGAGTATTTGATTGCATCACAACATAAGTCATCCATAATTATAAATAGTGTTGGCCTCCCACTAGTCCTTTCGCACCTCCTCTAGTTGTTCCAACTAGTGTAACAATTTTTGTTGGTCCCTTTGATGGAATAAATTTGATCTTCTAGTGTAATGGCTAGTATTGAGGATGATGTTGTAGAGATGAAGGCTGATGTTGCAACTTCTAGCCCATCTATTTTTTATGCCTATTCTCCTCTTTTCACTTCCTTTGTAGCCAATAACCACTCCTTGGTCCCATTTGAATTTGATTCCTCCTTAGCCAATGCATCAGTGTCATCACCTTCCTCCTATTTGTCATTGTGGTTCCTTTTTTTTCTAACCTTTGCTACTTTTTCCATTGGTCCCATCTTTGTTAGTGGGGCTACAAAAATCCAACAAAAATAGTGGGTGCTCATTCTAGCAAATCTTGTGGTAGACCTAGTCTTGGAAACTGAATCTTATTGTACATTACCTCATTTAGAAGTAATGTAATGGAATGAAACACCATAGAGAAATTCTTTGTGAATTGAAACAAAAAAAATTATATGTTATCTAATAAAAACATTTCCTAAATCATATTTCACTCTAGCCATGATACCCTCCATGTATAGTATGAGCCAATTGGGTATATCCAAGGCTTATTTTCTAGATAACCTCAACATTACTACATGCATGGTATAATGTAGTTCTTCAAATTTTAGGTTTTGCATCTATAACACAAGTGGTAGTATTCCCAGTAATAGGATGATGACAGATTCAAGAAGTGAACAATGTTGTAGTCATGAAATTGTAAACACCAAGGTATGACATAGCTTGATATTGTATGGTCTCAACTATACGATGTTGATATTGTATGGTCCAACTAGTTGTACAACACAATAGTCATATAATATAGCCTATTGTATGATCAGTATCTCGTACAATCTAATCCTTTGTGCAGTTTGTCTCTCATACGACATAGTACAAGACACTTATCAAAAAATCCTCAACACTCTATATGATAGCAATTGTATGGTAGTCACATATACAATGCACAAATAATGATTAAGTCCTAACTTGGAAACACTCTTGTATATTTGCCTTCTTACAATTCCATTGTCATATAGCTTGTTGGTCATGTGGCCTATGATTGTTGGAACTGCTAAATCCTTAACTATTGCACCCTCGTAGAATCTACCTATGTATGATAATCCTGCAATTCTTTCTACATGTAAATGCTATAATCCTATGGCAATGCAAAGTGCTAGTATTCCTATCACCAAAGCTATACTAAGGAATACAACATATAACACATTAATAATCACACCCACAAGCATTAGCAAGGATTGAAAAAAATAGCAATGGTTGATTTATATTATCATTTATTGATTATTGTAATCAATAGTATACACATGTGATTACAATGGCTATTATGGCCAACAATGAAAATGGCATCAACAATTTAACAACAATAGCAATATTCTCTATTCGCCCAAGCAACTTGCTCTCATACACTGCAATAACATAACCAAAGCATAACCCATACTTGATTGAGACTTCCTCAAACTAACTTTGACCCAAAATGAAGGAAGAGGGGCCTTATGAAGCTTGCCTAGGTAGCACCAAGAAATTCCTAGATAGTGCAACATTTACAACCACCATTCCCAAATCCAATGTTGCATGAATTTTACCATTTCCTAAAGTCTAAAGTCACTTTTCATTGATTTCTAATTTCATTTACATTTCATCTTCATTTCACCTGGTTTTACTTTTAATTTCATTTGAATTTATTTATGCTAATATCAAATACATTCCATCCAATTTCATTTTAACAAAATTGCAAGCAAAACTTTGTACAACCTTTTATTTTTTCTTTATCTAGGAAGCAGTTTTATCACCTACATTTATCCTCTCCTTTTAAATTAGTTGGCATCCTCATCGATGCTTGCTACTTTTTTGTATTTGTTTATTTTTGCTAATATTTGGCCATAGATGCTCCACCCATCTCTGTTATTTGGAGACACAAAGCTTCTCATCCATTCTTCAATATCTCTACATATATACTAAAATGGAGAAACTACAATCCATAGTGATTAGATTTCTTCTTCATTTTGGCTAATTGCACTATCAATTCCTTTTCTCACTCAGTAGCACTCTTTTGCATTCTCTATTTTATCTTAGCCTTAGTCTTGGATGCAATAGCCAACTGTTCATCCCTTTCAAAAATGAGTTGATCCTTATGCTCTAACTCTTTTTCTTAAGCCTCATGAAACTATGAATTTATTTTCATTTTTTCCTTATAGCTTATAATGATCTCATTGCACATCTCCATATCTCTCTTTGTTGAAGCAAATTTTTCATCCTTGGCCTTCAACTGTTCATCCTTGTTCTTAAACTATTTATCTTTGGCCTTTGATTGATCTTTATTATTTTGCCTTAGGCGAGCAGTCTTCGTTGCAACTTTTTCATTGTCTTTACTTCCCTTTTCATCTTCTCAGCTTCTTCCTTCATGGCTTCAATTTTTTTCCTCGTCATTTCCATCTCTTCCTTATACTAGGATTAGTGAATCTTTTCTAACCCAACCATTAACCAATATATCCAATGAGTCAAAAATTTAATTTAGCTATATACTGGTGCTACTTTTGGTGGAATCTTCCCATACTCCACCTTAGTTTTATCTACTAAAAAATGTTTCAATGTACCTAATCTATGTAAACTCTCCTTGGTACCCTATAGTTAGTTGACATACCCTTTGGTAGCTCTTTCATTCCAATCATATTTATCACTTCAACCTGTAACTCCTATGGTTATTTTTCATGGATTTCAGTGAGCTTATTTGTCCTCACATCCTCTTGGGCCTATTGTATTACTTTCTCTATTTCATTGTAAACCATGGATTTTCATTGCCTTAGTTATCTTACACAATATATCCTAAATTTTAGTCTTGCAGAGTTAAAAACCTCTATCTTTCCAAAAAATTCATCCACCTGATCATCAACTTGCATTCCTTCTTCCTCAAACCATTTGAAATTGGGCATTTCAATAATGAAATGCTTCTCCAATACTTAGAATATCTCTTCCTCCTCCCGTTCCATATTTAAATCTACTCTAGTTTGTTTTGGTTGTACTTCTCTATTCTCTTCTAGCTACTCTTCTTTATTCTCTTTCGATTGTGCTTCTTTATTCTATTTTTGTTGTGCTTCTCTATTCTCTTCCATTTTATCAGGTTGTACTATAGTTTATTCCTACAAATTTGATAGACTTTCTTCACTGGCTAATCTTTGGCTACTACCACCTCTCCTAATACTTCTAATTTTTTTTTTTTTTTTTAGATTTGAGTATGATCTAAACTTGCTTGTCCCTTTCTAGATATTTAAATCTTGTTTCTCTTGGCACCACTAATTATTTCAATAGATATTGGACTCTTTCTAAGATCTCAAATAGTTCTATAGTCGGCATGGTTGTTGATGCACAAAAATTCACTTGTGCCCATTTAGCAAGTCTTGGCAATTCTTCCTCCACATTGCCTATCACTACTGGTTCTTCTTAAACCTCTTTAATTGACTATGCCCTCACTTCTTATTGCACAATCTCTTCTAAAAAAAATTCTTGCAATATTAACCTCTCTTGCTCATGTTATATCCATGTTCAAACATGGCTTATTTACGATCGTTCCTCCTCCCTTATTTCTTCAACTTGTTGTTCTTCCTAGGTGACTCCCATAGTCACTTCTTCAGTTTCTTGCTACAATTTGAGCTCTAATATTATATTATTTCTTCATCATGGTGCCACCTCCTTCTTTGAATATTCATTATAATCTTCATCAAAGAGGTCTACTCTTTGAATAATATTCTTGGTCCAAACCTTAACCAGAGTAGTCTTTGTTACTGGCACCACTTTAACCATATTAAAATTATGCGTTCATTATTAGGCAACTTCATTGGAGCTATTAATCTAGGCATTTCTAAATTTGTGTGATACTACATTCAACATTATTCCAATGGCATGGAATGCCATAAAAAAATTCTTAGTTTTTTGTCTCAAGAAATTCTTGATTTTGTATAATTACAATGCCCAATCATATTGTATATCTTCCACCATGCCTTGCACACACTATGCTAGCCACATAGGCATCTCTAATGATCTGGTTTTGCTGATTAGTTTGGACATGATGATATTCGTAACACATCATAATTCATCATTCTTCATTTGGATCTATTTAATCCCATGAATTATTGAACCAAAAACCTTATTGGCATTATAGGATTTAATAGTTGTTATATCTCAAATTATCCTATTCCATTCTTCTACAAATAAGACCTCCTTCCTCACTAGAATTTCCTATTTTGGCAACCCAAACATCTACCAAAAATTATTTTCTAAAACATCACCCTGATGTCTCGATTTTCAATATTCATAATGCTTATGTTCTTGTTTGCATCATAAGTATTGAGCATGTGCAACAAATATTTCTTAAAAAATATTCTTAATCAAATACTTGAACCTGTGCAATGCATCTTACTTCTACTTGCATCAATGCAACTTTCAACTTATCATTTGGTGGATTCTCTTACCACCACTTCCAAAACATTATCTAGCTGGTTGAGTCTATATTATTTTCTTTAGAGTTATTTTCTCCTTCTCTTTTTCCAGTGAATCACCTTGCCATCTCTGAGACTATGTCTCTTGGTCCATGTAATGTCTTCTTATGTATACTCTAGCAGCTCTTGTCTTGCATCGAGTCTAACTTCTTCTCTCCTTGGGTATTCTCTTCTATGCAATGGGTCAAGCAACCATGTAATCCTTTGTGCTTCTATTCTTCATAAGCACTCACCAAAATCTATTCTCTCACTCATTCTTCATAGGTCATACATTCTTTATTTTTGTTGTACATTGACTATTTAGTTAGTTTTTCATCATCTATACGACCAATCAATTGTACTTGTATGGCACTCCTTGTGATTGTACAACACTTCTTTCAATTTGTACAATGCTCCTTATTTATCATACAATAGTCTTTGTCCTTTGTACGATGACCTTATTTTATCATATGGTAGCCTTTTTCTTCTTCTGTGTGGTGGCATCTCTATGTCACATGATCACTTTTTCTCTCTTCATATAGCAACTTTCCTGTGTCGTATGGTAGCCTTCCTTCCCTCATATGATAATTTCACAACAATTTTTGTATGACACTTTCTTCAATTTATAGTATTTTTCTCTTTGCAATATGTCCTTCAATGCTCTCGTATGATGATTTCCTCATTGGCTTGCTTTCCCCCTTGATGCACTTTGTTTGTATGACAAATTTCTTCTACCTTACCCTTGCACAATTTTTCAAACCCTTCATTGCAACTTGCCTTGAATTACTTTGAACAATAGGTTCCCCTCCTTGTACAATTTTAATATAGGGGTTTTTGTAAAAGAAAATAAATCATATTTTTCCAACTATGTATGGTATGTCTCCTTATTTGTATTAGTTTCAATTTCTCTTCCTATTGGTTTTTAGTATTACTGTACAACCTCCTGTACACCTACAATTTTTTTTAATGTACATATATATACATGTGACTTTTTGATGACATGTTAGGGTCGTCATACAAGTCGTATGACCATGTAGACCTAGAATCGCATGACATCCCCTGCTAACATGTCATCCTACTTTTCCATCAGTTCTTTCATCATATAATTCATATGATCCTCATTCTTCACATTCTTCATCGTACAATTCCCTTACTTCAAACTTGTATGATGGTTAGCCATACAATCCTCCCTGTGCACTTGACTTATATGATACCCTATCATATAGTCCCTTTGTTGTTAGTCTCTTTCTTGATCTTGTGTTATATGGCCATCCTTTCCACTACTTCTTACCATCTTGTGCTCATTTGTATGATGATATATCATATAATCTCCTTCATTTGTATGGCTCTTACTTGGATTTCCTTGAGCTAATTTTACTTCCAAACTTGGTGAGAAATTTTACCCAAGTTTATCTTCTAACTCCTTCATAGACTTGTTGAAATCATGCTCACATTATGCAAACTTGCTCTCCCTCATTCCTAATTCGATTTATTCTATGACCACACATTTGTGCCATGGCCCTTCCTATAATTATTGGGTAAATATCTCTAGCTTGGTACTATCCTCTCCCATATCTAGGTTGTTTGAGATCCATCCAATCCCTCAGCCATTGTGGATGACTTCTTCAATTTTAACATGGTCCTCGAGGTGATCTAAATGGTCCAACCTAAAGTTCATGCCCAACTTGATTTTTTGTTTCCTGATAAATGAATGGTCCTTGCAGTCCTTTACATTGATCCTATAACTTAGGGGTAGGAGGGAAATTTATTCCCCTTGAGCCACTAGCATGGAGGTCAATAAAACTCTTCCCTTGGTCAAGTTGCCTTAGGCCCCCATGAGGACTTTATTTTCTCCCCGAGTTGGCTAAGTTACCCACTTGTTCCTTTTTTGCAACCTATTGGATTCTTCTCTATTTTAACTACTTGGAGATAATTCTCTCAATATTCTTAATATTTTATCCATAGCCAACAATATTTGAGTCTATATTTCTTCTTCCCAATATCTCTATGTTGTAGACTAAATTAGTGTTTCTTTATACTATGTTGAGAAGTTAGAGTCAATACTTGAATTATTCTCCTCACCTTCTCTTTCTCTTTGGATTCTTTCAAGCACTTCTTCGAAGTATCTCCTATACCTTTTGATTTTATTTGTATTCTTAGTTTTATATTTACATATAAGTACTATTGTACCTTAGGATGTATTTGTAGTTCTTCAAATATTCATAAGAGGTCAAAACTACTATTTGAATTGTTGCTTCCTATTTGAACTAGGGGAATGCCATCACTACTTGAGTCAATCACCTAGTTCCTTTCTCCATATTCTGGCAATGTTGGTGCTTCCTTAATATCTCTCCATAATATCTCGACAATGTCTTCCCTACTTAGCCGATATTGTGTTGGATCCTCAAATTCCTCTTGTGACCTTCCTTATTGCCTTGCACTCTCTTCAACTATTCTTCTTTGTTCAAGTTCTACCTCTTGTTCTTGTCGTCTTCTAGTTGCTCGTTCATCCATTATTTGTATAGTATCATCCAACTTCTATATGATTTGTGCTCTCATTATTGCATTATTCTTATGCAAGATATCCTACTCTTCTTACAAATTTTACATTTATTCCCACATTCTTTGCTTTACAAGTCTAATTTGAGCTAAGGGGCTATACCCTACCAATTCTTCGGTGCTAACTCATCCTTTTGTAGGAGTCAGTATTTTTTGCTCATATACCTTTGTTCTAAAGGAATCGTATGTACACTTGTATTATTTTTTCATTTCGTTGCGATACTAATTTCTATTGTTTTCTTATATATTATGCTTTCACATTTGTTGTACGAATCCTACTTGAGCTAAAAAACTTAATATTGGTAATTTCTCATTCTGGACTTGTCTTGTATCTTCAAGAATAGGTAAATCTTGCTCATATTCTTTTGTTCTATCCAAAAATTGTACCTACACTTGTACTATTGTTTCTTTGAGATAAGGTGCTAACTCTTGTTGTTTTATAACTGGCTATGATTCCTCTCCTTTTGCAAACAACCTTCTCAACTCCTTATCTTCTTTATCCTCTTGATGACTTTGATTACTTTGGATTGATTATCCTCATTTGTGAGCACTTCTTGTTGTTCCCTTTCCACCTCTTCGATAGAAACAAATAGACATTGAGCTTTTACTATATAGGGCTTTAATTTTGATCCATAAACGGTTTTAGAAATCATTATCCTGTCTAGTTTTTGCAACTTTACTGCACCATTTTCCATCATTTTAACTACTTGGAAGGGACCAAGCCACAATATTTTTAGCTTTCTTGGCTTGATCTCTCTCTTACCATTATACTTCAAGACTAAGTCATTCAGTTTCAAGTCCAGCTTCCTAAGGTGCTTGTTGTGCCACAACTTCCTCCAATGTGCCACTTCTATCACCCACTGTGCCATAACTCTTTTCTCATCCAGTCGAATCAATGCCATAAGCCTCCACTTGGCTGTCTTGGTTTCCTAACCATTTTTTTGCCACTACCGTTAAATTGGGTACCATGAATTCTACTTGTACTACTACCTCTTGGCCATACATCAATTGGAATGGTGTATGATTCATTTTTGGCTTAAATATTGTCCTATACACCCATAGGATTGATGATAATTTCTCCTCCTAATATACTCCTATTCCATAGGTTTTGTAGAGTGTATATACCAAGATATTATTTTTTGCCTCTACCTACCCATTTGCTCTGGGTTAATATGAACTTCATAATAAATGTAAAATCTTGAAATTTTGTTAGCTTTTGATGCTATATATTCAAGGAAATGCAACCAAAATTCATAAAATGAGCATGCAATATTAACTATATGATTCAATATCTTAATCATATAACTAGCATGAGAAACTTCTGAAAATGCTCATAAAATAACCATTAATGAAAGCTCATGAAAATAGAATATTTATACAAAATATGGAGACCTCAAATGCTCCATTCTTGATGCCCTACATTGTATCTAACTTGAGAACTACTCCAATGTGCTCATGCACTCTCACTAACTCACTCAACTCACTCAATTCACTCAACTTTCATTCTCTACTACAAAGGCCAATATATAATGGAGTATGATTCTTGGCCTTCCATATTCCTATGACTCATTATATTCCTATTATAGACTCATGTACATGTGGACAACATGCACATCTAAATCATTGTACATTCTAATAATACTTGTGCATTTATTACATTGCTTAAAGTAAATAATCAAACCCTAATCTAATACACTCTCCTAATCTAGGGATGTACCCAATATGGTACATTAGCATGTACCAAATAATGTAATAAATTTCAACACCCTCCTCTATTACATTATTTGGTTATAGAAAACTTTAGTCTTCAATATGGTCTTCATCCTGGTTCTAGAACTTGAGCTCTTCTTTTCTACCTTCTTCATTGTGCTCTTTATCTGTATCCTAATCAAGTAAATAATTTGTATCTTCATCTTGTTCCTTTAGTTCACTCTAATATGTATTCAACTTGAAAGTATTTTCTTTTATCTTCATCTTTTCTTTTCTATCATGCTTCCTCTTATTTCTTCTTCTTCTTCTTCTTTGTTTTTGCATTTTAACTAGTGATATATCTTCTTCATGATGAGTTAGTATATCATCATAATAGTATTTGGCTAGGATTTAGTATTTCATTGCTAATATGTTCATTTTATTTCATGTTTTAAAAGAATTCAAAAACAATTAATGATAGATATATCATCAAACATTATTATGATGTAAATATAACTATATTTTGAGTATTCCACCTAGCTTTGAAATGTACTTCATTAAGATAACCAATTAATATCATAAAATTTCCTTCTTTTGCTTCCTTGAGAAACAAAGAGAATATTTCTTTTTTACTAGTAGACAAATATTTATATCCATAAAAAGTGTCTATTAAGTTTTGTGATTAAAATTTCAGTTCATGACATAGTTCTTCATTATCAAATGCATTCTTCACTATTTCATCCATGCTTATTCTAATTTAATTTTCGATGTGGAATTCCTTATAGCTCCCTAGTAATATATATTGTGAATAGTTTTGATAGAATCTTTTAACATTCAAAAAACTATTGTGGTTGACTACATTATGACTCCCTAGTGTTTTGAGTATATGATCAAATACTAACTTTCAATTCTTCAAGTTTTGTAGTATGCTTTGTAATTTTTATTTGTAATATTTCAAATATCTAAGTAGTATTCATTTTAGCTCCCTATAATAAGATCAAATTTGATAATATTTTTCAATTCTAGAGTTTGGTAGAACACTTTGTATCTCCCAAATGTTTTGAATATAGTATGGTATTGATAAAAGATTTAGATTTCTTAGTTTTTTTTTAGTTGAATTCATTTTATCTCCCTAATTTTCAACTTTTACTCTTCAAGATAACCACCTTATTTATTCCTATTTATGAATAGAAATCTAAAAATATGTTTGATGCACTTTCAATTTTTTTTTTTTTGGTTACATAGATGAATTGGTTACAATCACAATTTTTAGTAACTTCCAGCATAGCTAGCAAGGTTCAAACTATTAGGGAAGGCTTCCAACACACCCACCATCTTGTTAATGGTAACCCAACGTGAGATGGGGACCGCCAAATGCACAGGGTTCGCACCGTATTTTTTAGTCTGGTTCAACACGTGGCATGAAGGGGGACCGTCGGACAAGCAGGAAATAAATTGCCATCATCAGTCAGGTGCAACATGCAGAGGAGTCAGATCAGGCTACTAGCTATGCACTTTCAATTTTGATCAGATTCTTTGTTTTTCAAGACATTTAAGTTGGATTACTTATGTCTCATTAATTTGAGCAAGAGACTAATATCAAAAGTAAATTTTCCAACTTTCTAGCAATTCTATGTTTTGATTCTATTATCTTTAATTTTTAATAGTGTAGTTTCTAAATTTTATTAACTTGAATTCGATGTTGAACTCCTTATAAATCTCTAGTTGAAAATTTAAAAACTAAGATATTTGCAAATATAATATTTCTATTTCAATGTATAAATCCTTATGCCTCCAATTTAGACTATTTGTAAAAATATTTCTATTCACTTTTTTTTTTTGATAGTTATAAGTGTTTGTATTTATAGCGGGTTTTAACAAGGATCCCAAAACCTGATTACATAAGCAATGGGCCTAGGGCATCAATCCCTTGAAACTGAACACAAAAACAGAAATCCTGCCCAGCGGTAACAGTAAGCATGAAACAATCCCTCTTAGCGAGAAACAAACAAATAAGAAAGAAAGTAGTTTTGGAGATCCCGCCCAGCGGGGAGTAGCCAAAAACCACCATCGAGAAGATCCCACCCAACAGGAAGCACACAAAAACCGTTACAATAAAATCTCACCTCGCGGGAAGCAGTCAAAACCACCACAAATAGTCCCGCCTAGCGGGAAGCAATAGGGAAATCCTGCCATCCGGGAAACTAGCAGAAAAGAAAGGATCCCGCCTCGCAGGAAAACCGACGGATTTGGCGGATCCCGCCTTGTGGAGAAACCATCCCGCCCATCGGTAAAACATTCAGTTCAGTGAGAGCCATCCTGTAGGAAGCCGACAGCCAGCACAGAGAGGATCCAGCCCATCAAGAAGTGACCAGAGAGTTGCACCATAAGGAACCCACCTCGGGAAAACAAAAGAGGATCCCAGCAGCAGGGACCAATAATCCCGTCCAAGCACAGAGCCCGCCGAGGGACCAAGAATCCCATCCAAGCACAGAGCCCACCGAGGATTCACAAGAAAAAGGGGGAAGCTGACCAAACCCTAAATCGTCACCTCCACCGCACCGAGAAACGCAGGGGACCAGATCCACGAGAATAACCTGCAAAAAAACCCCAGGGGGAAGTCTGAGAGAAAAAGGGAAGGGATCCCCAACCAAACAGGGATCCCTGGGAAGCACCAGTCCGAAAAAAAAACCAAGGAAACCCTAGCCGGCCGGGAGGGGCACAGATAGTGGAGAAGGATCTCCCCCCAGGAGATCATCCGCAAACAACCACTCCCCGAGAGGGATGACCTGGGTTGAGCCAGGGACTGGGCAGGAACCAAGAGCCATGGGAGGGGGAGCAGGGGAGGGACCAGAGCCCTCCCCTCTCTACTTTCTTCCCTCTCATATTTCTATTCACTTTGAATGAGGTAATTTCATAACCATTCTAAATACTTCTTTCTTCAAAAACATATAAGGCAATTAATAATACTACTAAGGTTGTAAAATTATTCCTTATTTCTCCTTTTATCATAAAACCTTGAGTATAGTGAATTAATTATCTTGACTCCAATATTATGCCTTGTATCCTTTGCAAAAGTTATAGATTATATTAAATATTTATTACCTCCTTTAATGTAGTACTCCAAAGGCTTTATTTTGCTTACTTTATACTGCACCCTATGTTCTCATGATGTTATCCTTCCATTATGATGCATTCAATGCACTTTGCGCTCGAACTTCAAGCTTTGACTATGTCTTTTTCTTCCCTTCAATGTAGTGCATATGGTCTATTTTCTAGTGCTTTACTCTCTCATCTTCACTGTCTTCTCTCTGTGTATTAAATTTGATGTATCTCTTTAATGTAAGTAGAAATTATTACTTTATGTAAATATTGACACTTTCCTTCTAACAAGATACTTGGCATATGTGTTGATGCTTCTTCTATGGTGCCTAGATGCTATTTGGTTGTTGATGCTTTGTATCCTTGGTAAAACTTACCCTTTTACACCTACAGTGCTTGTAGATGAACATTATAACTTGCTATCTCCTTGATAATATTCGAGTTATCATTGTACTTTCCTCTATAGTGACTGTTTCACTTTCTTGGTGCTTAGACTCTCCTCACGATGGTTGGAACTATGTGTTTAACATGCCAAATGGAAGATTGCAATATTATCTCTTTACATATGATTGCTATATTCTTTCAATGCTTCTCCTTCCAATTTAATTCTTATTAATAAGCATTCTCCAACCTATTCTATTGCTCTTTCTTTTGTATGCATTACACTGGATACAACTAAAGTGTCCTACCTTATTTTTCCATTATGTAGCAAGTGTTATATCAAATGATGATAATATCTTCACTGTCCACTAATAATTTTTTTTTCTATTAGTCAGAGTATTGATCTAATTATGTTAATTTGCATTATTTATACTCTAGATGTTTGAAATAATTCTAGAAGCATGCAATTGTTCTTAATGATGAAGATGAATGGTTTCAAATGTTGTTAATCCTGAGTATTATCTCCTGAAAGTTAAATTTTCAAAGGTTATCTGTGGATGCCTATGCTATTAGATTTATCCATCCATCATTAAATCACTTTTATTTTAACCCTTCCATCTCTATCTTTATTCTTTATACATTCATTTGAGCTTAAAATATTAAATATTTGTTAAGTTGACAAGGTATGACAATATACTTTGGAGGTTGTTTTAAGGTATTTTAACCCTTCCAATGTTTCTTTTGGGCTATGATTAGCAGGTTCTTGCCTTTCAAAATCTTCCAAATAATAATCCTATTTTAGGTTGAGCTTGATGACAAACAAGACCACAACAATACCCTATTCTAATATTTACATGTTTACAATTGTACCATAAGGGACCATGGAGGTATATTATCATATACCAAATAATGTAATATTGTCCAACATGCCCCTGTATTACATCATTTGGTTATTGAAGACTTTACTTTTTAATCTATTTTCTTTAGTATTTTGTCTTGGTCTTCTTGTCTTAAATTTTTGCTTCATTTATTTTAATCTTCTTCTTTGATATTCTTGTTTTCATCTTCAACAATGGTATGGCTATTGGTGTGACATTTGAGTAGTGTATTAGTAATTCATCATAATAATACATTTTATAATTTAAAGATTCCATATTGAAGCTAACATATGCCACATTCAAATAATATGTGTCACATATAACATCTTTCTAGTCTTGTCTTTTCTCTTGATAGACCTCAAAGGCGAGCAAAGTCACATCCATCATAATGTATACTTTAGTAGAAAATATAATGGTGTTTTGTGAATTCCACCATGCTCTAAAAATTTTCTCATGAAGATATTGATAAAATATTTTGAACCTTTTGTCTTTTGAATTTTTTAGAATTAAAGATAGTCTCATATTCAAATCATTTGATATTTCCTTATTTCATCAAAATTGTCCATTAAATTTTGTGTATAGAATTTTAGTTTGTTAAACATTTGATTTCTTCCATGATAATTCCTTAGAAGTTGAAGACCTTATGTATCCCAAATTTCAAATAATCAATTTCTTCAAATTTGCAAATCAAAATCAAATAAACAATTTTTAAAATCAATTCTTTTGGAGTAGGAAATGTTCTAGCTCTAAAAGTTCAACTAAATTATTTTTAAATTTCTTCAATTTGAAAAATCATAATTTTAAATTCTTTAATTTCTTTGGAGTAGAAATGCTTACCTCTCCAAAATTTTAAATTTCAAATTTCAAAATTTTTTAAATCAAAAAATTTCCTTCCAATTTGTAAATTTCAATTTATCAATTATCAAAAATCAATTTCTAAATATAAACTATCCTTATAACTACCTAAATTATTTTCAAAATATAATTATTTAATGACATAATCACTTCAATTAATCTTTATGAAAAATAATTATTTTTAGTATAAATCAAATTTCCAAACTACTAGAGTTAAAAATGCATGCGCTCAAAAACTTAAAATATAGAAGAAAGGTAATCTTTGTACCTTGGTGCATGTAATATACACATGGAAATTATGGAAATGGATATTATCCCTATATTATCGATGATTCCTATAACAATTTTAGACTACTCAACAATCATTATGCTCAAGTTTTTTTCTCCTGAGATATTTCAGACATAACATCATCAATAGCTCGCCTTGACACTTCTATTCAATCTTTGCTCTCTAGTTTGCAATGGTTTTCCAATAATCCACTTATTCTCATTCAGGTGTTGTCATTTCAAACATCTTCGCTAGGCACTTAGTCTTTTGGTATTCTTCACTAAGCAATAAGTCTTTCAAATATCTTTACCAGTCACTCAATCTTTCAAGTGCTCAAACTCTTTGATATCAACACAAGGTTGAAACTGCTTCAATATTTTATATTCACAAAAATGCACTGATGTTCTTTGAGTTGCATAAATCCACATTTCTTCACTTGGGCTCTTCAATATTTATCCTTATCAAGGCACTATATATTTATCTAGTTTTTTTTGAAGGTGCTTATCTATAACTCTTGATTTCTTATTTGTCATAGAATGGCAATCAAATTTAGCTTTCCTTTTACCTTTAGAAAGTATTTTGGCCTTCTTGTATTATTTGATTGTTGCTTCCTTTGATCTCAACTGTGCTTTAACTTAGATTTAACCTCCTCTTCTCAACTGCTCCTCAATGTCTTATCTCAATTATTCATCCACTCTTTCTTACGCCACTAATAGCCCAAATATTTTCCTTCAATGAAATATGTTAGGCAGTAAACATTCAAACATTTTATCAACCAAATTATCAACAAAATTTTTTCCTAATCAAATTTAAATTCACACCATATTCTTCTCTAATGCTATATTTTTGTCCTAAAACAAATTTTAAATTCAAAAAATTATATTCACACCAGAATTCTTCTATAATGCTAGCCTATGAAACTATTCAAAGTACTTGTGAAACTTATCTCTCTAGATTCTTCAAAAATTTACACCAATTTTTTTTTGCTAGCAATAGATACTACTTGAGGTAGCTTTGATACCAATATTGGTTTTTTATCTAGATTAACATAGGTCCCAATATTTAGGATCAAACTATATTATCCAATATTTGAGCATTCAATTATCTATGACCAATATCATTCATGAAATAATATGAAGAAAACTTACAATAATATTGCTCAAAATATTGCATACAAGCTTCAATATTATCAATGCTTGAATAGATTACATTAAATAATATTTTGATATCTCTCATGGAGATTTGTATCCATAATATAACCTTAGAAAGGTGACTCTTCAATACTTGACTATTGCTCTCCTCACATATCTAGGAGATACAACCTTTCTTATTCTATGTATAAGACAAACCTCTCATACCTTTTGGCTTCTCATCTTACCACTTGTATACATGACTCTTGAATCTCTATTTACTCTTGCACACTTTATGACACTTTGTACACACTTGCACACATAGTTACACAACACATGTGCACTTTCTCACTCTTCACATTTGCACAAATTATTACATAATACTTGTGCACATCCTACACATAGATACATATATAAGGAGATATATAAATTACAATCCTAAACAATAGACACACATATTATTCGAATATTTACATTTACAATTGCACTATACGGTACCATGGTTTACATTAACATGTACTAAAAAATGTAATATTCTCCAACATAATTATGTCCCCATGCTAATTTGTTCACAAACTTCATATAAATTGCACATGTTGGCAACCAATTGACTTTTTTTTCCCATTTAGTATATTATAATTAACTTTTCCATCAAATATTTTTACCTCAAATTGATCTTTTTCTATGGTATAATACCGATCTGCATATAATATAATTAAAGGAACTTACTCTATATGATGGACATGAATTGGTTCTATTAAAATTCTCATCTTACCACCATTCTAGTCACTCAGTAGTATTTGTGTCCAACCTAGGATAAGTATCCTCCTATTTTGGCAATAGAATATATTTATAGACATATGCCAAAAGTGGCTAGGAACTCAATTACTACTAAGTGATAATGGATATATATATTTTTATATGCTTGTAGTGTGAGAGGGGGTTTTTGATTATCTCAAGGGCTTGGATCGGTGTTCCATCCAATTGAATAAAATGTTGACTAATTGGATCATAACTTAGTCCCAATGCATCCACCACACCTTTTGGTATGATTATAGTATTTGCTCCAAAATCAACTAAATAATTATAAATCAATTTATTGCCATAGATGAGAGTCAAATACAATGGCATTGGCTCTTTTTTATTACTCTAGGAGCAAATAATTATAGAACAACATGTAACCTTTGATCATTTGAGATTTTTTGCTCCTTTAATACCTCTTCTAAGTGCTTCATTTGTCCTAGAATAATGATTACTTCCTAGAGTGTCATGACCACAATAGATTTCTTGAGGTGATCCATTATATTAAATGAATCTAAAGAATGTATCTTCTGGATAAAAAAAAATTTCCACTTGGGATTGATTTTTCTACCATAGATAGCTAAGGAACATTTGCTCATATCAGTAGCTTATCCTGCATATTGATTTCCTCTATTTTTTCCATTACTTTTCTTTTAGACCTGGTCATACAATATGTTTGTAATTGTGGTCTTATGGCTCCTCCATTAGATATTATGTATATTTCTTCTTCATCCTAAGTTTCTAAAGCTTGTTCAGACAAACTATTAACTATACCTACGCAAACACTCTTGGTTGGAGCTTGGAAAGTGGATAAATATGGATGAAAGGATATATTTTAGTTTGTTTTAGCATAAGTATTAAGAGGATATAGGTTTGGAAAGTGCCAAGTTTTTGAATTTCTTGGATAGCTATTCTACATGGGATCTAATTCTCTAACCATGTTTAGGAAATATTTTGATGATGAAGTTTGTTCAGAGGTATTCCTTTGATTTAAATTCAAGGGCTAAATTGGGTTCTTGTTGGGATTCTAATAGTTATTTATATGATTCTTGAATCCTTGATTGTATGGTTGGAGAGAAAGACCAAAATTATTTTGACACTATGTTTCCTTATATATGTTAATATCTCATTAGAAACTATATTTAATAGACTCTTATTCTTCTAAAAGTTATTTATAATATAGGATACTAGAGCAGGGTGTGGAGCAAGGACTGCAAATGAGATTGAGGTTATATGGAATGTTATTGGTTGGATGACTAGAGGAGGTTTATAGGGATATTAAATAGTGGAATACAAATACATAGGTGACTTAGGAGCTAGCCTTCTCATTATTTTTGACTTAGATGGCTATCTGAAAGGCATCTGGAAGAGAGTTTCCTCCCTTGGCCATTATCATCATGAATATCTTAAAATCTAAGGCCTTCAAATAGTAAATAAATGCCATACCTAGGAGGGAATAAATATATTTAGGTATTATATGACATGCCTTGTAAAATTGGATGTTAAAGTCATCCATAGTCTCCATTGATGTTCTCTTTATGTTTGAAAACCATCTCAAGAGAGATACTCCATCTATCTTCTCTTTGAATCTTTATATAAATTGGAAAGCAATCTAGTCCTAGTAATTGATTGATTTAGGTAAAAGAGATATACACTATTCACTAGCCTTACTTTTGAATGAAACCACTAGTAATCCTAGAGCCACTCTATCACATTATGTAGTGCACCCAGGTTGATCATTTTTATAGATTCGTGGAGTGGTTAGATATTCTTCGATGTAGTATAGGAGAAACTTTAGAATGGATGTTAAAATATTATCCCATATAGTCAGTGACATCGAAGTTCTAATGGGACCTCTATCATTCCATGCCAACAAGTATTCTAAGTTGTGGAGCAACCATGTTTTAGCCTTGATATATTCTTCTTGGAATGGCATTGAGTGGAGGTATTTGCGAATGTAAGGGTATATTAGAAACAACAAAGTATCTGGTCAATAGCTCTTTCACTCATAAAATATAATATCTTTTGCTTTTATAAGATTTATTAAGTAAATACTATTTTCTTTTCAAGCTAATAGTTTGATATCTTCATTGAAATCTCAATCTAATGTCCTTCTTAATGACTTCTTCTCGATGTTCATTTTGAGTAAAGTTGCCAAGTGAGATTTTTAGATGCTTCAAATAAGAAAATAGGTAGGGACCCTCATCAAAGTCTTAGACTATAGGTTATTTTTATTGTGGGACCAATTAAAAAGGATCAATTATGTCCCACTTAAGGTTTCAATTATATAATCTATAACTAGGGTGACATGGGATCGTATCCATGAGGGCCTCTAGATGACTTGAATAAACCCACCCAAATTCCATATACCATTCTTGAGAAGCATAATGTAGAATACAAGTTTCTTTTCCAATCCATCCAATCACTAGAGAAACCAAATCTATTAAGGATTTCTTTAGAAAGTCCCAATTCACCTTGTCATAAACCTTGATAATATCAAGCTTGAGTAGAAGACCTATATTCTAAAAAAGAGAACTAATTACTAACTATTGAATTTCATAATATTTTCTAGAAATTAATATAATCAACACATTACCTAGATAAAATAATAGCTCATAAAAATAACACACACAATAGTTCCCATAGACACTAAAATAATCACTCAAAGGAAAAAATTACATTTCAAACTATTGATAAAATGGTTGGTATCAAGGGGTATAAACACCCAATTATGAGGGATTAAAATATATACCTTTATGTTTAATAATAAAATATTACAATAAATCCTCCTATACAAGATGTGGCAAGGCCCAAAGGGCTATACAATAATTATAATACAAAATTTTACCCTTGCCTTAAGAAACACCATATATTCCAACACCCACCACTAAGTTAAGTGAGGGATATAAGAAATATCCTTAAAAGTCATATCCCATTAAGGGGCACTCTTATACTACAAGATGCTCCTATTATTGTACAAAAACACCTAAAGTATGAACTCGGTCAAGCTATTTGTTGTCTACTTTATTTACAACTCATAGACTAGATTAAGAAATCCACTAGCATAAAACCATCATACATGATGCATTTAAATTAAAATAATCATCCACCATAACATCCACCATTATGACATAAGGCATATGGAGATTAGGGTCATCTATTCTATGATCCAAAATAGGTGCTTGAGAAGAAACAATAAGGGAAGGTGTAAAATCACAAATCCTCCTAAAGGATCTATATTAGAACATGAAGAAGCTAAAACAATGGAAATAGTGCCAATGATATTATTTAGGGAGCAAATACGAACCACTAAAGGATTTAAGAAAGAATACTTCTTGTCCAAAAAAATATGAAGACAATCAAATGTTAGGACCCCATCCTAACACTATTATGTAATAACCCCCTTTCTAACATGGGGACCCCATTCTAATGATATTATGTAATAGTTTATGGCACTAGAGGCACCTAGGTAAGTGGTACCATTTAACATAGTTGTTATAAAAAATATATAAATGATTGGTTTGGTAGAAGATTCTAGCTCGAGTAGGCATACATGGATGTATATTTTTACATATTAAATCAAAGTTTTCTTTAGGATTTTTCCCCCTCGAAGAGGCCAAAGATTCTATATTATGTTTCAAGGTCCTAATAAATGATATCAAAGCTCTTTCCAAGGTTGTGTTCTATTGTGACTACCATAGTTCCTACCCTACCATTTCAATTGTTAGGAATAAATTTTCCATGTTTTTATTTTTCGTCTTACTATATTATTAAAAATAAAGTCAACCCATTTTTCCTATTCTAGTTTATTGAGTTAGAAACCCTATGCTAGGGTTTTAATATAATATGGAGGAGTTATTGTTATTGGCTAAGCTATAGTGCCTATAAATTGTCTAGTGAAGTGAGGCAATCATGATTCAATACCAATGCCTCAGGAAACACCTGTATATGAAATTGAGCTTCCACATATTTTTAGGTATATCAAGAGACCCCCAAAGGATTAGGAGAAAACTTTAGCCTAGGAAGTTTTTTGATCATGTATCTATTGGTAGTGCACTGAGTGCAACATTCAATAAGATCACCCTTTTGTACTATTAGAGAGGTAGGTAGTGTGCTCAAGGTATGTGAGAAATCCTTCTTGAGTGGTGACCTAAAATATTGGTTTGAGCACTATTGTTCATAATTGTGGTATAATAGGGAGCTATGGATAATGCATACACCTTGGACTAGAGTACCCTATTTCTATTAAATGTTTAACCTGAATGCCAAAAATACAACCATAAAAATTGAGGATATTGAAGAGACTACACTATTATAAAATTAATTGAACCAAAATAGATAAATAAATTTATGGTGAAAGTAATAGTAGGGTATCATTTTAGCCAAAGCCAAAGTCAATAACAGTTAATATAAAGTCAATTGAAAGTTATATATAGGAATCATAATAGTTAGAGAAATTATTAGTAATAGAGTCTATAAAGTCCGTTATTAGAAATAGTGAGTAACAAAGTCAAATAGAATCTTTATCAATAATAAATATTATAGGGATTGCTAAGAAGGTTACCAAACAAAATTCATTGTTTTCATGAATTGAGACTCTAGGAGAAAAATAGACAACACTTGAAGAAAGTACTTGACTAGGAAAGTGTTTGGGATACTAAAAATACCATCTCAAGACCTATCCCATTTTGATAATCTTTTCAAGAATATCATTTTGAAATATAGCACCCAAACACTTTTTTAGGATCATTACTAAAAATATTGTACTAAAGTTTAGTTGAGTACTCACTGCTTTTTAAATAGTATTTTATAAGCATGATGTGGATAAGAAATATTTGTTTTCTATAATAATTTTAGATAATCCTTGAAACTTAAGGATTTATTTAACATAAAGCTAAGCCATATCTTTAGATTCCAATGTATTTTTTGTTGGCAAGAAATGTACAAAATTGGCCATAATTTCTATGACCACCAATAAACACTCATGATTTTGTTGAGTTAACAGTAATCCTAAAATAAAGTCAATGGATGTCATATCTCATTTCCATCCAAATATTACATGGGGATATAATAAGAGTGAAAGACGTTGATATTCTACCTGTACATACTCACACTTTGCAATAGACTCTACAATGTCTCTCTTCATCCTTGGCTAGAAAAATGATTTTCTCATATACACACATATTTTTCATATTAGATAGGCTACATATGGTACCTTATGATATTCAGTCAATACAAGAATTCTCAACTTGTTTTTTAGTGATACATATAAAAAACTTGAAATCTAATAAATCCATCACAATTAAAGGAATAGCCTATAAATTTCTTTTTATTTAATTCACCAAAAATCTTAGCAACTATAACTTCATAATAGAATGGATCTCCCTAAATATTATGCTTGGGTTAATTTTAAATTCCAAAGTTATCACTATTGAAACACAAATATGTCTTCTACTACTCAATATATCTATGATATTTTTTTCTTTGCTCTTAATATAACATATATCAAAAACATATTCAAAGAGAAATTTCATACATCTATGCTATTAAGGTTTAGATCTAGTTGAGGAAAAATAAATCTTAAACTTTGATGATCCAACTTTATTTTGAATCTTTGTCCTTGCAAACAATACATCCATTTCGTAAAAGCATAAAAAATTACAACTAAATATATATCATGTGAGGTAATTCACTTCATAATCTAAATTTCATGATTCATACACAATGACATGTCCATCCTACAAGAAGATATCCCTAATACTTCCTTAGGGATATAGCCATGATTCATACACAATGACATGTAATCCTACAAGAAGAAGCATCCATGCACATTATAAAATATTTATTTAGATCTGGTATAGCCAATAATAGGTGTACTAGTCAATAGTCATTTTAGTTCTTGAAATATTGCCTCACATTTATATATCCAAATAATTTTATTATCTTTTCTCTATAGAGATATGATAGGATTAGTTATTCTAAAAAAATATTGATAGTATCTCGTCAATCCCATAAAAATTCTAACTTCTAAAGTGTTGGTAGGTTCTATATAGACTAAGTTGGTGTTAATATTTGATGACTCAACTAATATTCCTCATTTTTTATATCATATCTCCTATATATTATATGATTTTTTAAAAGAGTATTTGAGATCTTAGAATATAACTTTTATTCTCTAATACATTGCAAAACGGTTTCAAAATTGGATCTAGATTGATAAGTCTTTTATCACACCAACTATCCATCCAAATAAAAAAAATATCCAATTCATACCATCCATATTAGACCTTTAATCACTAGATCAATTGATTTTTTAAAATTAGTCCATAGTGCAAAACCATCTAGTATTGATAATATAGTAAAGATTAAGCTTGGGTAATTGGGTTCAACATACTTAGAAGAATTCTTGCCCATTATTTTTGACTCTTTGTATAATATTCAAATTACATTTCCCCTTAGAGCTAAGTTTGTATTCGTAAGAACTCTTAAGCTAAAACCTACCCTAGTTTTATTATCATGCACCTTGCTCCATTTCACCAAAGGAAAATTCGTTCTATCATGTAATCCTGACCATAAAAATGATTGTATAATACAGATTAAACTTTTTTATATCATTTTTGGCATAATATAAAAGGACATATAATATGTCGGAATGGCATGTAAGACTAATTTTATTAGTTGCACTCTTCTAGCTAATGATAACCTTCTACCTTTATATTGGTAGTTTATTCTAAACTTTACTTATAACTCCACAATTCTATCTCATTCTCCCATCAAATAAGGGCATCTTTAGATATGCTGTTGGAAAATTTACCTCTTCCATTTAAATAAACTATATATCCCTACTCTAATTATATCTAGAGTGTTTAGGAAGTAAATTTTAGGTTTTGTCCTATTAAAATTTTATGCAAATGCTCTTTTATATTTATTTAATAAGTTATTCAAGGCTTTGGTCTCATTTTATCAACCCTCCCAAAAGGGTTTATAATATCTACAAATTTTTGATGGGTGATGTTGTCGATCTTAACACTAGCCTTAATTATTCTTATTAGCCTATATTTATATGTATTATTTAGGTTCATTCTCAAAAAATTTTCTATAATAATGAACTGGTGTTAGAGGATCTCCTTGTCTAAGACCCCTCTTGACTTTAAATGATTATGTTACTAGTCCATTGACTAGTGCTAAATATGATACTATAGAGACACACAATTTAATCCATCTAACTTATTTATTTTCAAATATAAACTTTTCTAATACTACAAAATAGAAATGCCATTTAACCCTATCATAGTCTTGTTAGAAATAGAGTACATCATTTGGACCATGTAAATGTATATTCCAAGATACATACTTAGGACATTAGATTACTTTAGGGGGAAGTTATCTAGTTACTTTATGCAATGTAATAAATACACAAGTGTTAATGTGCAAGTTGTCCCTTGCACAAATAGGTAGAGTGTTGGCCAAGTAACCTATTTTGCTTATATAAGGAAGGCCTCACTATTAGATAGATATAGAGTCGAAGGACATAGTTTGAAAGTGTGATATCAATGTCTTCCTCTGGAATAACATCTTCTTTGTGTTTGATGATAACAAATACTGAATCATCTAGGAGCTCAATAATCAAAGGATGATCACTAGGTAGTGGAGCTTTTGCAAGTTGATCAGCTATTACTTGATATTTAGTGGATTTTTGGCTAATGAATTCAAGATTTAATTCAGTAAGTAGCATTATCCATTTAGCAGTGCGAATGTTTTTGTAAGTGCGAAACATCATATAACATAGAGGATTTTATCTAGCTATGACATATGTTGTGTGACTAAGCATGTAGTATCAAAGTTTCTTAGTGGTAAAAACCACTGCTAAGCATAGTTTTCTACATAAGGATATCTAGTTTCATAGCTTACCAATGTTTGACTAATGTAGTAGACAAATTGCTCTCGATTTTCCTCATTAATTTGTGCAAGCATTGTCCCTAATGCAAAGTCTATTACTAAGATATAAATATAGAATGGGATCCCTAGACAAGAGGGAGCTAATACTGGCGAAGAAGCTAGGTATTGCTTAATGTTATTGAAGGCGGTTTGGAACTCATCTATCCAAGAGAATGGTAACCCTTTTGTAGTAGGTGATTGAATGATATACATTTTTTAGAAAGTTGTGTAATAAACAACGGATTGATTGGATATTTCCTTGTAAACTATGCAATTTATTTAAGTTAGTTGGGAGAGGCATCTCCATGATGGCCTTGACCTTATTTGGATCTACCTCAATGCCTCTTTTGGAGATAATGAATCCTAGAAGTTTGCCCGAGGTAATACCAAAGACACATTTCTTGGGGTTCAACCTTACATTATGCTCTAGAAGTCAATCAAAAAATTTCTCTAATACACCAATGTGCTCTTGTCGAGTTTTGCATTTAGCCAATAGATCATCTACATAATATTTGATAATCTTATGCATGTAATAATGGAAAATATATGTCATGGCACGTTGATAAGTAGTGCTTGCATTTTTGAGGCCAAAGGGTATCACCTTGTAAAAAAAAATTCCCCAAGGTGTAGTGAATGCTATTTTATGTTGGTCATCAAGATTTATTCTAATTTGGTTGTATCCTAAAAAATCGTCCATGAGAGAGCATTTCATGGCTAGTGTAGGTTTTGACAAGAGTATCAATGTTTGGGAGAGGAAAGTCATCCTTGGGACATGCTTTGTTGAGATCTCAAAAGTCAGTGTAAACACATAACGTCTTGTTAGGTTTTCAAATAGGTACCATGTTTGAAAGCCACTCAGGATAGTCAATAGGAACTACATGTCTAAGAGTTTTTGAAGCTTTGTTTTTACCAAAATGGCCACGATAGGATGCATTCTCCTAAGTTGTTTTTAATCGACTTAGCATCAGGCTATAAGGTGAGATTATGGACAACCAAACTAGCGTCAATGTTGGGCATATCCTTATAAGACCATGCAAATATGTCCTTATTCCTATTTAGGAGAGAAATTAATTGCTCTTGTTCATTGGTTGATAAGCTTTTTCCAAGCTTGACAATTTGGGGGTTGTCTTTGTCTGAACTAAGGTCCATATTGATGGTATCTTCAATGGAAATATGGGAATCTTCTCAAGTTGATGGGGCATAGGGATCATATGAATGTCATCTAAGATATCATAAAACTCTTCAAGTTTATCCTCATCTATGTTTTCCTAGAAAAACTTAGGATTTGAAGGTGGAGGTGAAGGCGAAGGTAGATGGGATGGAGGAATGTAGTTGGCGGAAGCCCTTAACAATTCCTCAAACAAGACAAATTTAGAAAATTATGGAGGTGATGAAATCCGGTCCATATCAATAAGGCTTATGTCAATTGGAATTGGTTTAGCCAAATCATATGGATTACGGAGTGAGGTGAATAAATCAACAGGATTCATGTTGACTTATGGGAAAAGTGGATAAGGTTGGATGGAATCGGTACTAGGATCTTGGTAAAATTGGATAGTAGCAAGCAACACAAATAAATGCATTTAACTAGATGATGCAATGCTAAAAAAATAAAAATGTTTTTGTTGATTTTTGATTTTTTGATTTTTTTTGGTAGTGGTGAAAACCACTATTTTTGTGTTATGTACATATATTACAAATTTGGCTTATGAAATGGCTTAATGGAATGGAGGTGGTGGTTCACCAGTAGGGGTGGATCGCTCTTGTGGAAGAATCAAGTGGAATATGAGCTCATGGATGGGGAAAATATTGAGATAAAACTCATCTTACTCAGTATGGGGAATAATGGGCTTCGATTCTTCTTTAGATTCATTCGAAATTATTGACATAAGTTTGAATTCTTCATGGATTTCATTTTCAAAATAATCGATATAGAGGGCTTCTTCTCCTGAATTTAGATTAAGACTTTGGAAGGCTTGTTCAAGAGAAGAAGTGGTGGAAAGTGGGTGGTAACATAGACATGAATGATCATGCACTTCTTGATGTGGAACATCAATGGACTGTGACACTCCTTGTTCATGCAATCCTAGGCCATGACCTTGCTAATTGACTATGTGAAAATAGCGGTATGGAAATCCCCATATGTTTGGAATGTTGGAAAGTGTTGGTTCTTTGGTTTCCTATAGGGGTGCTGTATTTGATGAAGAATCAATCATCCATACACAAAATGTATGCTATTTGGAGCTAAATCCATGTTATATACTCCTATGGCTAAAGGTGAGTCATGTGGGTGACAAAAATCCTTAGCCTTAGGAATGGTAAGTTGTGTGATGGTGATGTCTTGGACCACATATTCACCAATACCAAGATTAGTGAGGTGGACCTTGACTTGGGAAGATATGGAAGGTCCTTGGTTGGATGATGGCTTAGGGAATGATGTAGATGATGTATCATAATCCATTAATTCAACTTGTAAAATATTAGGTGATGGTGATGGATTGGATTGGGAAGGTTTTTGAGTGGATGATGATGATGTGGATGGCAAGGATGATGATGTGGATTGATTGTGACCACATGTGCAAGTAGTACATGATGAAGATGATGGATATTTGGTGATAAGGGAGTCCTCAAAAATGGGATCCTTTGATGATGAAATTGATTAAGTGGTAGATGGATTGGTTGATGGTGATAGGAACAAATGAGTGGAAGGAAGCATAGACTCATATGGATTTGAAATGAAATTTCAATACTTGAATGATTCAACATTAGTTGGTATGCAATGCACCTATCCTTCATGAACGTACTTTAAGCATTGATGTAGTATTTAAGGAACACATCTCATTTCCCTCGTCCAAGGTCTTCCAAGGAGCACATTGTACGCCATGGATCCTTCCAAGATTTGAAACATAGTGTGTAATATGTTAACCCCTACTATGGGTAAAAAATAGTGCCAACTATGGAACATAAAGCATCATTGAATGCTTTTAGGGTGAATTATGACTTTGTGATATGAGATGGAGGAATATTCAAGCGATGAAGTACGAACATCATGATGATATTGATAGAGGAGACTGTGTCAATTAGAACTCTTTTAAAAAGCTTCTTGTCAATTAAAGTCATGATTTGCAATTGAGGGTCTATTGATTTCTATGAGATTGGCTTAATCTTAAAGTCATAGAATGTGATGGAAGGCTCTATGCATGTTTGAATGATCCCTACAAAGTTTTTGAAGGTATTAGAATATTGAGATTGTAGTTCAATGAATTTGAAAATATCCATTAATGCCTCATGATGTGGGGGATATTGTTGAATTAACTCATAAATTGACAATTTGGCAGAATTCATATTTAGACTTGTGGTTAACTGGCTACTCAATGAAATAACTGGTCATGGTGGATGATTGATAGGTGTATTTGGAAGAATTTATTGGATAGGGATATGGATGGATGATGAAGAATTGGGGAAAATTTGAATGTGTGGTGATGTAGGAGGTTGCGACACACTTGAGGTGGTTACCTTAAATTTTGTTGATTATTTATTTAATCTCTAGTGACCACATGAATGGCCCCTACAAACCCTAAGTATTTTTGGACATGATTCACTTGATTAGGAGGAGTTTTGGTGTCAGCCCCTCCTATGTTTGGTTGCACCTCCTCATGGTGAGAAAGTGGTGTTTGAAAAATACCAAGGTTTTGGTTTTGTTGAGCAAGGGGGTTTTCAAGCTTGATTGCCCCCAAGTCAATAAGGTCTTGCACTATGTATTTAAATGTATGGCAATTGTTAATATCATACACATTTTGACTATGATAAGGATGAAATAGATGTTACTGATAGTGTTTACTATGTTTAGTGGGGTCATCTAGTCTAATTTTGGGTAAAGCAATTTTATTTGTGTCATACAACCTTTGAAAAAGGGAAGCATATGACTTGGCTAAGGGGGTGTATTGGTGATTTTTTCAAACAGACTATCGTCAGGGATGGTTTTCTACATCTAGCACTGTGTTTTGCATGGCTTGAGTTATTGAGGGTATCACATGATAAGCATTTTTTTACGGTGGTTGTTTCATTGATTTTTGTTGAGCCATTACTGGTTGGCTCATGACCACTTGATTAACATGATTGGGCTGACTGGCTGGGGTAGCCTGTGTTGATTTTTTTTGGCCATAATGGTTGCTTTTATATTGGCCCTTATTTTTCCATTCTTTTTTATTAGGCTTAAGTATGCCCTCTTGGATTTTTATTTCCTCGATGACACTAGCCTGAGCTAAAGCTTCCTCAAATGAATGATACATTTGTAGTTGAAGCATCCAAGAGATAGGTTTTAAGAAAATCTTGGTGAATAATTTTATTAGCTCATCCATTTTTAGGGTGAATGACAACTTTGTAATGACAACCCTCTAATGGTTTCCAAAATTATAGATAGACTCATCATCATGTTGTCTTAAAGCATAGACATTAGACAATGAGAATTTATTTCTAACATTTAGGATAAAATGCTCAAATAATTGGTCAATAAATTGCTCAAAATTATAAATACTATGATTGAGAAATTGGTTATACCACTATATGGCATCTCCTCCTAATGTTTGAGGAAATATTCTGAGCATGAGAGCATTATCATTTTGAATTCTAAAATAAACGTGTACAAACATGCCCACATGTTCTTTGGGATCCTTAGTTCTCTTGAACTTGTCAAAATTAGGTACCGTAAAATATTCCAGATATGGCAGTTATGGTATCGAAGGATGAATGGGTTGATTGATCAATTGATGTAAATTTGGTTTATGATTTGTTAAACCAGGGGTATATTGTATCAATTAATCTATCTGTTTTTGCATGGCCTTAATTTGAGGGTCTTCTTTAGGAATTTAGAAGCCCTAAATTGCTTGATGATTTTGAGGTGGGTGGAAAAATGCCATGGAGTGACAAAATGATGTTGATATTGGTGATGATAAGTAGGTTAATTTGATGGAAATTGATGAATGGGATATTTATGATGAAAATATGGGGAATTTTAGAATGAAGTTGATGTATGAGGGTTATGGATGGGTTGGCCAATGGAAATAGGATGGGTAGTAGTATGAATTGGTGGAGGGACAGTGATAGAAACCAAATAATACTATAATGTCCATGATGGACACTAGTTAATGAGAAAAATCTAAGTAGAGTTTGGTAAAGGCTTAGGGTTCATTTGCACTTGTTGTTGAGCATTTTGACATTGCTTAAGAAATTTATTCAAGTGTTCCCATGCTTCATTAATCTCTCTATCAAAAATATAGGGTATGGAAGTAGATGGTATGGAAGATATGGTTGGGTGACAAGTTATACTTGGTATGGTAACTTGTGAGGCTAAATTTTTTGAAGCAGCATTTACATGTACTTTATACAAGGTATTAGTGTATGTGGATGTGTATGAAGTGTTAGGAGCATATGAGAGTTGGGTAATGGTCACATGAGAGGAAGGTGCAATTGATACCTCAAAAAGAGGGTTAGTGTACACATGGGTGAAGTTGGACGGTGGCTGGGAATAAACAAGCTCTCACTGTGAATTAGGATCTTGTCTAGGTGAGTTGGGGACTAAATCTAAGACATAGTTAGAATACTTCATAAAATATTCTACTCATGCTATATCTATGTGGGTAATATGATGATCAATGGTTGGTGAGGTTGACTATACTTGAGGAACATCCATATGAAATACTGTGGGTGATAAGGAATGTGAGGGACCTGCAGATGAATCTTCCTATGCGACATTCAGGAAATATACCATAGAAGTGGTGGGGTAGGTGGATGAAGGTTCCATTGAATTATATTGATTTAATACTTTCTTTTGTTTTCTTGTTAAGATCATAAAGTGAATAAACCAAAATATAGATTATGTAGTAAAATAAAACACAAGATTTAAATTTCACAAGAAAAATAAACAATCAATGCTAAGTTTGCTTAACACATGTGTTTACCTTATTTATTGATTATCTCCTTTTAATGTGAGTTCATTTTATTAGGTTTTGATCTTGTGTGTTTCAAATTTGCTAATTTGAATTAATCTAAAGAAAAGTAAAAACTATGGCTAATATGGGACAGCGAGATTCTTCCTCATGATGAAATCCAACAAGTTTGCTCAGGGGTGGCCTAAGGTTTATAAGGGTAGAGATTGGTGGATGGAGATGAATTCCATCATCACCAAATCTCAAGCAATGGCTGGTGATGAAATATAACCACTATTGTTAAATGTGAAGTGTGTAGTGTATGATTCTTTCTAAAAAAAATTATTTGCTATTGTGTTCATACAATTTTAGAAAGATAACTACTTTCTATAGTCTAAATCAGAAGCCACTACTCAGAGTACTAATTTTTACAAAGGATGTAGAGTACACCACTTAAGACCCACTCTAGATAGCTAGGGGTATAATTTTGGTATCTGAATAATATTCCTACGTAGATCTACACAAATAAGAATACCTAACCCTATAATGTAAACTAATTATGCAATTTTTCAATTCACATGAAATTAGAATGCAATATTTTTCAATTCATGAATACAACAAAAACCATAAAATTCAAATAGAAATTGTGTATGGATGCAAATGACTAATCTAAAACCTAAGATGCAAGATAATATGAATATTTTCTCTAGATTAATTAATGATGTTCCTTTTAGCTTAGAAACCTGAAAAAAATATAAGATTTCTAGAATACGTAACCAAAAAAGCTAGGGTTTTAATAGTAGACTTAAAAAAACCTACGTTTTTGCTCCAAATATTTGTAAAATGTCCCTAGGCATTTTTGAAATGCACTTGGGATTTTTTGGATAGTCCTCGAGCACTATCGAGTGTTTGTGCACCTTTTGCAACTTCTTGCAAGTCCTCAAAAACCTTAACCAGTTAAAAACACTTGATTCATGCTTCTGAAAATTTTGCAAAATAAGCCAAAAAAATAGCAAATAAATTAGCAAAGCAAATAAAAAACAAAAACCCTTAGTGGATCCCACCGTGATCACCATTTGAAGAGACAAAAAAGGAACACCAAATAACAAAGATATAAAATAGATCTCAAAGAACAATATTGCACAATGAAAGATATTTATTAATGGGGGGAGCCTCAAAACTCCATTATTACAATAAAAATTCTTAAATTATTTGATACAAATTTTACAATAGCTAGGATTCTCTAAAACCCTAGCAAAACAATGTTGGTGGTATCTCAAAATGCATCTCCACTCCCAACAAAAGTGAGTGGGCTTCTAGTTATCCGATGTCGATCCACTCCATCTTAAGCAGATGCACAATGCTAATGTAACACTTCCAGATCCACACACAATAAAAACAACAAATGGGTTAGTAGCAACTATGAGGGCTCCACAATGTGAGGCCCTCAAAAAGAAGTATAAAAACCCTAGCTATGCAATATAAATAAATAAATAAAATCTAAAAATGCATAAAATAAAATAACAAATGAAAGATTTACCTTACTTATCTATTGTATTCTGATCTGATGAAATCTATTGCAGTGGACTAGTGCGGCGATGCCCTAGCATCACCTAGAGGCTAGGGGGACTTTATAACTCTAGTGTAAAATACCCACAGGTTCTTGGTGGTTTGATGGAGACTGAAAATTTGCAAAAACTCAGGAACCAATTCTCATTCAAAAACTTGGAAAAATTTACAGAAAATAGCCACGGCCTTAGTTTTCGGTATATATACATATATATATATATATATATATATATATATATATATATATATATATATATATATATTTACAATTTCCAACCCCCCTCCTGGAAGAAAAACATGACCCGAAACAGGTCCAGAATGGCCCTTGTGCCTTCTCGTCTATAACTCTGTTTCATAGTTTTTAGACCCCACAGACCCTGGTGTAAACTACCTCACATTCGATGGTCTGTTTACACACTCAGGAACCTTAAGCTCTCTCTGGAAGAAAAACAACCCAAGTAGGTCCAGAATGGCCCTCGTGCCTTTGAATATGCAACCCTGCCTACGGCCGTTTTCCAACCCCTTGTGCACGCCTCTGCTTCCCCTTTTAAACTTTCTGGCGTGACTCTCCGTCTTCCATATGGTGGCCCTTTGTTTCACTTTCCCATGCCTCTTCGTTGTTTTGGATTTCGAAACATATTCCTTCTTGACTCTTGGTCTTCATCTAATGACGTTCAATAAAACCACCGCTCGATGACTCCACTCTATAACAGTCCCTGTAACCGTCATTCGACCTCCATTCATTGTCGTATTTGTTATTTTAGCTACACTGTAATGGCCCTTGTAACGACTGTCTAACTTTCATTAACTGTCACACTATCACTCTATAACGGCCCCCTGAAAATGCAGCATGTCGCGATATCATGACACTTCTTCCTTCTTACTCTCTCTCTTCTCTTCTAGTCGTGAAAATGCGACATGTCGCGATATCACGACACTTTTCTCTCTTCCTCTTTCTCTTCTCTTCTAGTCACAAAAATGCGACATGTCATGATATCGTGAAACTTTTCCTCTCTTCCTCTTTCTCTTCTCTTCTAGTCGCAAAAATGTGACATGTCACGATATCGCGACACTTTTCCTCTCTTCCTCTTTCTCTTCTCTTCTAGTCGCGAAAATGTGACATGTCGCGATATCGCGACACTTTTCTCTCTTTGGATCCTTCTCTTGCCTTTTCGTCATGAAAATGCGACATGTCGCGATATCGTGACACTTTTTCTCTCTGGCTCCTTCTCTTGCCTTTTCATCACGAAAATGCAACATGTCGCGATATCGCGACACTTTTTCTCCCTTGCTTTCTCTCTCCTCTTTTGGTCGCAAAAATGCGACATGTCGCGATATCGCGACACTTTTCTCCCTTGCTTTCTCTCTCCTCTTTTGGTCGAAAAATGCAACATGTCGCGATATCACGACACTTTTATCCCTTGCTTTCTCTCTCCTCTTTTGGTCATGAAAATGTGACATGTCATGATATCACAACACTTTTCTCTCTTGCTCTTTCTCTCGTCCTTTGGTCGCGATAATGCGACATGTTGCGATATCGTGACATTTTTCTCTCTTCCTCCTCTCGTCCTTTGGTCATGATAATGTGACATGTTGTGATATCATGAAATTTTTCTCCCTTGCTCTCTCTCTCCTATTTTGGTCACAAAAATGTGACATGTCACAATATCGCGACACTTTTCTCTCTTTGCCAACATGTCGCGATATCGCGACAGTTTCTCTTCTTTGCGGTATTTTTGCTTTCCGTTAGATGCTCCTGCATCAGACAACCGGGGTGGATTGAGAAGTGACCTTCACTTATGTACTGTTCTATCACCTTCTTTGGTGCTAGTACTGCAGGTACTGCACAGGGACTCAAACTCTCTCTAATCAACCCCTTCCACAACTCCTGGTGCAAACTGCCTCACGTTCGACGATCTGTTTACACACTCAAGAACTTCTGCTCTCTCTTCTCACAACCCTTCCACAGGTCCTGGTGCAAACTGCCTCACGTTCGGTGATCTGTTTACACACTTAGGAACTCCCACTCTGATACAACTTGATGGAGACTAAAAAATTGCAAAAAATTAGGAACCAATTCTCATTCAAAAACTTGGAAAAATTTACAAAAAATAGCCGCAGCCTTAGTTTTCAGTATATTTTTTTTTTTACAATTTCCAGCCCCCCTCTTGGAAGAAAAACATGACCTAAAACAGGTCCAGAATAGCCCTCGTGCCTTCTCGTCTGCAACTCTGTTTCGCAATTTTTTGACCCCATGGATCCTGGTGTAAACTACCTCACATTCGGCGGTCTGTTTACACACTCAGGAACCTTAAGCTCTCTCTGGAAGAAAAACAACCCAAGCAGGTCCAGAATGGCCCTCATGCCTTCGAATCTACAACCCTACCTACGATCATTTTCCAACCCCTTGTGCACGCCTCTGCTTCCCCTTTTAAACTTTTTGGCGTGACTCTCCGTCTTCCATCTGGTGGCTCTTTGTTTCACTTTCCCATACCTCTTCATTGTTTTGGCTTTCAAAATGTTTTCATTCCCGACTCTTGGTCTTAATTTGATGACGTTCATTATAACCACCGCTTGATGACTCCACTCTATAACGGTCCCTGTAACTGCCATCTGACCTTCGTTCACTATTGTATTTGTTATTTCAACTGCACTGTAATGGCCCCTGTAACTGTCGTCTGACTTTTGTTAACTGTCACACTATCACTCTGTAATGCCCCATTGAAAATGTAGCATGTCGCAATATCACGACACTTCTTCCTTCTTACTCTCTCTCTTCTCTTCTAGTCATGAAAATGCGACATGTCGCGATATCGCGACACTTTTCTCTCTTCCTCTTTCTCTTCTCTTCTAGTCACGAAAATGCGACATGTCACGATATCGCGACACTTTTCCTTTCTTCCTTTTTCTCTTCTCTTCTAGTCATGAAAATGTGACATGTCACGATATCGTGACACTTTTCCTCTCTTTCTCTTCTCTTCTTGTCGTGAAAATGTGACATGTCATGATATCGCGACACTTTTCTCTCTTTGGCTCCTTCTCTTGCCTTTTTGTCACAAAAATGCGACATGTCGTGATATCGTGACACTTTTTCTCTCTGGCTCCTTCTCTTGCCTTTTCGTCGTGAAAATGCGACATGTCACGATATCGTGACATTTTTTCTCCCTTGCTTTCTCTCTCCTCTTTTGGTCATGAAAATGCGACATGTCGCGATATTGCGACACTTTTCTCCCTTGCTTTCTCTCTCCTCTTTTGGTTGAAAAATGTGACATGTCATGATATCGTGACACTTTTCTCCCTTGATTTCTCTCTCCTCTTTTGGTCATGAAAATGTGACATGTCGCAATATCGTGACACTTTTCTCTCTTGCTCTTTCTCTCATCCTTTGGTTGTGATAATGCGACATGTCGTGATATCACGACATTTTTCTCTCTTGCTCCTTCTCTCGTCCTTTGGTCGTGATAATGCGACATGTCGCGATATCGTGACATTTTTCTCCTTTGCTCTCTCTCTCCTCTTTTGGTCACGAAAATGCGACATGTCACGATATCGTGACACTTTTCTCTCTTTGCCAACATGTCACGATATCGCAACAGTTTCTCTTCTTTGCGATATTTTTGCTTTTTGTTGGATGCTCCTACATCAAACAATTGGGGTGGATTGAGAAGTGACCTTCACTTCTATACTGTTCTATCACCTTCTTCGGTGCTAGTACTGTAGGTACTGCATAGGGACTCAAACTCTCTCTAATCAACCCCTTCCACAGCTCCTAGTGCAAACTGCCTCATGTTCGGCGATCTGTTTACACACTCAGGAACTTTCGCTCTCTCTTCTCACAACCCTTCCATAGGTCCTGGTGCAAACTGCCTCACATTCGGCGATTTGTTTACACACTCAGGAACTCCCGCTCTGATACCACTTGATGGAGACTAAAAAATTGCAAAAAATTAGGAACCAATTCTCATTCAAAAACTTGGAAAAATTTACAGAAAATATCCGCAGCCTTAGTTTTCAGTATATATATTTTTTTACAATTTCCAACCCCCCTCCTGGAAGAAAAACATGACCCGAAAAAGGTCCAAAAAGGCCCTCGTGCCTTCTTGTCTACAACTCTGTTTCATAGTTTTTTGACCCCACGGACCCTGGTGTAAATTGCCTCACGTTCGGCAGTCTATTTACACACTCAGGAACCTTAAGCTCTCTCTGGAAGAAAAACAACCCAAGCAGGTCCATAATGGCCCTTGTGCCTTCAAATTTGTAACCCTACCTATGACCGTTTTCCAACAGCTTGTGCATGCCTCTACTTCCCCTTTTAAACTTTATGGCGTGACTCTCCATCTTCCATATGGTGGCCCTTCGTTTCACTTTCCCATGCCTCTTCATTGTTTTGGCTTTCAAAACGTTTTCCTTCCCAACTCTTGGTGTTCATCTGATGACATTTAGTATAACCACCACTCGATGACTCCACTCTGTAACGGTCCCTATAACTGCCGTCTGACCTCCATTCACTGTCATATTTGTTATTTCAACTACACTGTAACGGCCCTTGTAACCGTCGTCTGACTTTCATTAACTGTCACACTGTAACTTTGTAACGCCCCCCTAAAAATGCAGCATGTCACGATATCACGACACTTCTTCCTTCTTACTCTCTCCCTTCTCTTCTAGTCGCGAAAATGCGACATGTCACGATATCGTGACACTTTTCTCTCTTCCTCTTTCTCTTCTCTTCTACTCACAAAAATGTGACATGTCGCGATATCGCGACACTTTTCCTCTCTTCCTCTTTCTCTTCTCTTCTAGTCACAAAAATGTGACATGTCGCGATATCGCAACACTTTTCCTCTCTTCCTCTTTCTCTTCTCTTCTAGTCATGAAAATGCGACATGTCGTGATATCGCGACACTTTTCTCTCTCTGGCTCCTTCTCTTGCCTTTTCGTCATGAAAATGCGACATGTCGCGATATCGCAACACTTTTTCTCTTTGGCTCCTTCTCTTGCATTTTCATCGCAAAAATACATGTCGCGATATCACGACACTTTTTCTCCCTTGCTTTCTCTCTCCTCTTTTGGTTGCAAAAATGCGACATGTCGCGATATCACGACACTTTTCTCCCTTGCTTTCTCTCTCCTCTTTTGGTCGAAAAATGCGACATGTCACGATATCGTGACACTTTTCTCCCTTGCTTTCTCTCTCCTCTTTTGGTCACGAAAATGCGACATGTCGCGATATCGCGACACTTTTCTCTCTTGCTCTTTCTCTCATCCTTTGGTCGCGATATCGCGACATTTTTCTCTCTTGCTCCTTCTCTCGTCCTTTGGTCGCGATAATGCAACATGTCGCGATATCACGACATTTTTCTCCCTTGCTCTCTCTCTCCTCTTTTGGTCGTGAAAATGCGACATGTCACACTTTTCTCTCTTTGCCAACATGTCGCGATATCGCGACATGTTCTCTTCTTTGTGGTATTTTTGCTTTCCGTTGGATGCTCCTGCAACATGGTTGCAGGAATTCCCGTGGGTGCTCAATAATGGTGGGGGTACCCAGAGGCATTTAGCAGTGAAGTGGAAAATGCTCGGAGGTGCTTGATTGTGATATAAAATGCCCAAGGGCATTCGATGGCTGAGGGGAAAATCTATAGATGTAGATCTAACAAGATGAGAGGGACAAGGAAGGATGCAGGGGCTATGGTAGGTGATTATAGAAGGCGAGAGTGCTTAGATGCTCCAAGATACTTAGGGATGAATTGCTCAAGAAACATATTTAGATTTAGGGCAACTCAAGACTTGGAAAACTTAGGGATTTCTTAGGGGTTGAGCCATAAAAATGGCTCCTATTAATAATCCAATCCTAGGGAATACTTAGGGTTTCAAAGACACTAATTGTGTGGCTGAGATAAAAGCATATTGGAGGGTGGATATTAAATCTAGGTTGTGGCAAGGATTGATGGAAATGGATGGATAGGATTAAATGAAATTCGATGGCTAGGATTAATTCACTTATATAAATATATATATTTATTAAATATATATATTTATTAAATATATGTAAATAAAAGGTAGAAATGGCAGGAAAACCAATATGGATGATAAGTGGCTAGGTTCTTGTATCTACACATAAATTGATGATATCTTATGTTAAGATTAGTGTATATTGATAATAAATCAATTGAAGGTCAAGTGAAGTGAATGGTCTAGGGACTTCACCAATTTAGGACAAATAAATTCACTCCTAAAGGTTATGACACTTTTTCCTAGAGAAATACAATATTCACTCAACATAGAAAGTACCACGACAAAATATACAATAGATTTAGAGTATTTATGGTAATCAACATGCATATTATGTAATTAACACTATTTAATTCTGGTTAATAATTTTACAAAAATTTAAGTTCCTTCACAAAAAATAGTTAAAAACATCCAATATGTAACTCTGCTGATATTTCTTATATGAATTTAGCACTCAAACTTAGTCAAGATATAATTGAACAAGTTTGTAGCTACTTAACTAATATCAACATACCAATTATTGATGTCAAATACACAAATCCTAATATATTCTCTTCACCAAGTTCTCTTTGTTGACCACTAGTTGCATTTAATTCTTGAATGATTTATTTTAAAAGTTGATAAAAGGGTATTTATATGTTTTTGATGCAAGGAAGGTTACTAAGTTGTTGCTATATGGCCTAAAGATAAAATGCTAGTTCTATATTTATAAATTCAAAATAATTAGTGTGATTTCATAATATAAAGTTATAAATGAGTTCGATAATTTCATATATGATGTCATATGTGTTATCACCACTACTTCCTCTACCTAGTTTCATGTGTTATCTTAACCTTGATTGTAGCTTGGATTTTGTGATTTCATATCTCAAACATGTAATTGTTTATCTATAGATGATAGGCCTAGTTTGTGTAGTGTTTGAGGGTATTTAGTTGTCATGCATAATGCAATACAATAATACAAAGATACAATAATATCTGATAAGATATCTAAATGAAGAAAATAACAAGGATTAACCATGACAAATATATAACACATGCTTAAATAGAGTCCCATGTGGATTATTCATTTTCCATAGTTATATATTTCAAATCTTGTGTAGAAGATAACATACTATCACAATGCACTATACAACATGCTATTAACAATATTCTGAAAGATCAGGAACAAGGTGTATAACAAGATGTGGTAGAATGTAAACAAACAACAATGATCATAATTATATAACCATTTAACTACCTGCAACTACCCTCATAAGACACAAAAGGTAACCATATTATGACATGCTTTTTGTTACATCACACAAATATTAAACATAGCATATGACTCTGCAAATTAGCTCATGACTAGTTCACATAGAAAATACTCATGCAATATCCAAGTTACTATGATTGATTGTATCAATGATGATTATGCAGATCAAATTGTCTTCCTATATCTACCTCCACTTTATAGACTTTGTTTCCTCATTGATGGACAAGTTGAATTAGTAAAAATATTGTTATAAGTAGGAAGTGAAAGTGGGTGGCCTACCCTACTAAGATCCCAACTATTATATGCATTGAAGGGCTTGCTCAAATATCTAATGCATATACTCCTTGTAATGGTAACTCCTAAGCCAATGTCTCTAATCCAAGTGCAGTGCTTCACATTGAAATCTCAATTGAAAATTCAAGTTTGAAGGGTGCTTTGCTAGTTCAATGATATGTTATTCATGGTTAGTAATATGTTGGTTGTGTACCACCAATTAGTTGCAAAACTCTATAATATTTGCCCTATATTGTTTTGTATTTTCTTAAAAATGATACACTAGTCATGATTAGCAAGAAGTTGTTCTCATTCCATTAGTTATTGGTGGAACTTTGTAATATCTACTCAATCTTGTTGAGTATTTTATTGCAAACGATCTACCTCCAACTTCTGTTTGAAATTTTTTTGAACCTAACATCACATATATCGACCTCTAGTTGCTCTTACATTTAGTGATGTTTCTCCTTGTGAATGCAGGTAGTCATGTATAGGCTAGCATAGTAACTTTAGATTTTTAAGGTAACTTTTGTTAGTCTGAATGAGGATGAGTGCAGGAAAAGTGGAATGAAAAATAATAGGTGGGTTGAAATAGATAATGATCATTTTCTCCAATGACATCGCTCATCTAATTTTCTATGTATTGTTTGATTCCAACCAAGAATGTTTGCATGCTATCCTATGGCCTCCAGTTGTGTGAACCTACCTTGTCTAGTACTATTAAAGAATAAACTAATATTATAAGTTAGTTTGGTGGACTAACTTTTTGAATCTAGGATAGAATTGATGATCAAGTCATGTTGTATGTGATTAGGTGTATGTATAATTTGATAAAAAATTATTAACTCTAATATCCTTAACTCCAATATCTGAGATGAGGGACACTTGAAGGTGGAATGTCCACATGTTGCTCTCAAACTTTAAGAACTGTATCCTTGCTTGGTTGCTTTAATTCCTCTTCAAAAGAAATATTTATGGAGGCCTCATCATCCTCATCATTAGAAACATCTTATTGAACATGCTTTTATTGACCAACTTGTGTGTCAACTTGCACTTCATTGTGCTCAATCTCTAAGCTAGGTTCCTCTATTGTATGCTAAGTTTCGAATATGTTATTTGTTGTCATTATCTCATGAATGGTATGCAAATATATTTTTTACCGTGGTGATATTTTCTCATCTAACTTTTTATCATCTGAAACACTCCTAAGGATTCAACTTCACACTCTTAAGGAGTCAAATTCATACCCTCCTGAGGCAGTTGCACATCCTTGCTAATATTTTCAACCTTTATGTCACTCACTAAACATCAAAGTATTCAAATACCATGTATGCTTCTAAGCTAATGAATCAATGAAATGGGGCTCATTATCATGCATAGTAGGTGGATGACTAGCCTAAGCGATAGGCACAAGATACTTAACAAGATTACCCCTATCCAAATTCATCCTACTAGGGTGTGGAAGAGGATATTCATTAGAAAGCTAAACAAAAAGTCTTACACTAGAAGACTAGAGGTACCTCCTTAAGGGATACCTAGGTCAAAGCTCATACTATAGTGGTTGCTCACTATTACTCTCTTCCTTGATTTTCTCAATATTATCCTTCAAAATTGATGTAGTATTTAGAAGTTTTGTCTATGTAGGGTTTGTTCACCTTCATGTGCAATTTTCTTATTATGGCAAGTCCTTCTACTATAGCATTTACAATCTATACTAATTTATGGGTGATTTTTTATTCCTTACCACTAAAATATTGTTGGTCTACCATGCTTAGGTGGTACTGGACAATCACATATGGTGATTTTGACGTCTTGAACTTGCATTGATCTAAGAAATAAGTTAATGGCATGAAAGGTGATGGAAAAAAACACACATATATATTTTCTTTCATTATAGGAACATTTCATCCTTTCAACAAACAAGATTTCTAATCATATTGAACCATCAATAATCCCCTATATATACAATGCTAGTCAATATGGCATGTGAGAGGCTCTCGACTCTCCCACTTGTATAGACATCATAAGGTCCAATACATATTTATACTCATTATTACATAGTAGTTGTAGTTTAAGTCCCTTGTTGCTATGAGCATTCAATTTATCCTTGGGATACATTGCTCTAACATCATAATACCATGTAAATAGGTTTAAAACTTACCATGAAGTAATTCAAATTCTTGAGAACATAACTTGTTGTCAACCTAATTCCTTCAAAGTCTGAACACCATTACAAAAGCAATGATCTTTAAATTGATTTGCAAGAATTGTATTCCAACACTAATATTTTCTTTGATAGAATTTAGTGTTGTACTGATGCAACATCTCAAATAGGAAACAAGTGATAATGTAATGTCTTTGCTCAAATGACATTCACAAAAAATGGTTAACATATGCATTGCACAATGCAACCTTCCATTTATGATTTTCATGAGGTGTTATCCATAATTTGTGGCACTTGTTGCTAGAAGGTATCTACTAACATAATCCATGTTGACCTTGCCCTAAGTTCCTACACTACTTTACTTTCATAACTGTCTTCATTGAGTTTTTGTTACTAATAATTTCACCAATTTCATGATTCATTTATCTGCTTTGCAAGTGGTCTTTAATATTATTTAGATACTCCATTTCCACATTGATATAATTATGTAACTTAAGTATTTTATTAGTCCCACCACTTGCCAATGGGGTAGTAGGCTTAGAGGTACAAATCATCAATCCATATTATGTGGGATTCCTCAGTCCTATGAACGAGCCACAGTATGTGTGGGGGGGTAGTTGGCCCTATTGATTTCTAATAAGTTTATTTGATGCTCTTATTTCTAAAAGTTTTTTGTAGTAGTAAATTTTTATATTGAAATTCTGATCCACTTTAATACATGGTCCTCCTTATTATAGTGTGTACGTGTGTTAATAATACCATATTGATCTAGTTGTAGACTTGAGTAGATTATAAGCCCCATCACTTTCCAAATTCCTTATCATTAGGGTATTAGGTTTAAAGGTGCAAGAATTTGGTCCAACGTATATGGGATTACTCATCCCTATTAGCATCATGTCACGACATGTGTGTGAGAGGTAATTGGCCCTTCTAATTTCTAACCAATTCATTGTGATGCTCTTCTTTCTACAAGTTGTTTCTAATGGAATATTATTATTGTGGAATTTTATTCTACTTTAAGACTTGGTTCTCCTTAATGTACTATGTGTGTATGTTAATAATCCCACATTGACCCAGTTGTGGGACATAAATGATTTATGAGCCCTACTAATTACCAAACTATTTGTGAGTGGGGTAGCAGGCTTAGACATGCAAGCCCTCAATGTTACGTATAATGCGTTTCTCAACTCTATTAATATCTAGTCGTATCACATGTATGTGGGGTAGGTGGTCCTCTTGATTTCTAATTGGATCATTGTGATGCTCTTCTTTCTACAAGTTATGTATAGTGGTATATTCCTATTAGATATTTTTTCCACTTTAATACCTAATTCTCCTTAATGTAGTGTGTGCATGTGTTAATAATTCTATATTGATCTAGTTGTAGGACTTGATTGAATTATGAGCCCCATAACTTTTAAAATATTTGCCAACCTTTCATCCCACTTCTATGAGATTCCTCACCCCTATAAACATTGAGTTGTGGCATGTGTGTAGGGGGAGTTGGCCTTTTTTTTTTTTTTTTGACTGGTTCATTGTGATGTTCTACTTTTTGCAAGTTGTATCTAGTGGTATTCCTATGATAGAATTTTTTTCCAACTTAATGCATAACTCTCCTTAGTGTAGTTTGTACATCTATTAATAATCCCACATTGATCTAGGTGTGGGACTTGAATCGTTTTTGAGCCCTACCACTTGCCAAAATCCTTGCCAATGGGATAGAAATCTTAGAAGTGTAAGATCTTTATCTCATTTATGTGGGATTACTCACCCTTATTAATATTAAGTCATAGCATGTGTTTAGGGTTAGTTGGTTCTCTTGATTTCTATCTAATTAATTGTGATGCTCCTCTTTCTAAAACTTCTAGTTGTAGGACTTGATTGGCTTGTGAACCCCACTACATGTCAAACTCATTGTCAATGTCTTAGTATATTTAGATCTCAAGCCCTAAATCATGCTTCTATGGGATTTATCACTGCTATTAACATTGAGTCACATGTGTGTTTGGTGTTTTTGGCCCTCTTGATCTCTAACCAATTCATTGTGATGCTCTTCTTTTGACAAGTTATTCCGAGTCACATATTTGTAGGATAGAATTTTGTTCCACTTTAATACCTAGTTCTAGGTAAAAATATAGGTAATTTAATTTGCTACTCTCTATGGTCTATGTTGCTCTCATTTTACGTCTCTTTACAATGAGAAATTACTTCTATTAATATTCAATATTTTATGTTTATATTCAAACCCTTTCTGAGTTTGGTATCTAACAACCCTTGGAAGTAATTTTTGGATGATATTAGTTAGTTGGAAAATATCATAAGTAAAATCCTTTACCTTGTGGTGGTTGGCATCATCAGAGGAAATGCGATCAATATTTTAATGATTGGTGTTGATGACTTCCTCCTTGATATGTTGATTACAAACTTGCTCTATCCTAGCAAAGAGTTAGTCCATGAAATTTGGATGATTACCTTTTACTAAGCTATTTGGTATTCTTATCGGTCAACTTTTTAAGCTATTCTACTTGTCCTTTTTTTCTTTTTGAATAATTAAAGGGCCAAGCCTTTATTTAGCCCTTCCACTTTATAAACTCTCCTCATTAGATGATTCCACACACTTGTCAAGCAATTTTCAAGTCCCAACTATAGGGAGATGAATTGATGCATGTGTGCACATTTGAATGAATTGATGTGTATGAGCACATCTGTGCATAAGTAGCACATATTGGTTGGTGATACATGTAAATAAGAGATCCCATATGTAAGTGTTTTTTACATAGTGTTGTATGTTATGATATATGCTAGCTATATTGTAATGTGTTATGGAGTATATATTAATATTTGATGCATATAGGTAGTTTGGTGGGAGTTAGAACACTAATAGTTAATTTGTCCTATTGTATCTCTATGTACACCATCTGCATTGGTGAAGGGATGTTGGTTGATTATGCTTGTTGAGGTGTTATGGTAGTATATGTTGGTTAAGTCAAGTTTATGTGTTGTATGCTTCACTAGACCATGATGTATTGTAGATAATTAGGTTGTGCAACATACATATGTATGCAATGCATCCACCTATATGTGTGAGTTATTTCCATTGTATATATTTATTTCAACTTTAGATATGTTTTTTATTTTTAGTCTTGTTCTCGTCCTCCTCGATGTCTATTTTGGATCTTGGGACTTGGCTACTATTAATGATGTATCCAAATAGGTGCTCCTCCCATCTTCGATATCTATAGTTTCAGTGTATCATTCTCATCCTTCAATATTTTGGTATAATAATGGTATCTTGCTCCATATATACCATAATGATTGGTCCTCTATACAAATTCAATTAGTTTTTCTAAATTTTCTTTCTCCCTCTTCATAAGGGCTTAATTTGTAGCTCTTTGTGCCACTTTTACAAGTTTCTTGTCTCTTTCTACAATTAGCTAATCTTTACGCTTCAACTCGTTGGTCCTTGCCTCCACTAGTTATTCTCTTGATTGAGCACTCCAATTTTTTGTGCAATCATTAAATCATGTTTCTCTTATGTCTTTGTCTTTATCTCAACCTCTTGTTTTAAGGTAGACACTTATGCTTTAGCTTCTTGCTTCAAGGTGACTAGTTCTACCTTAGCTTCCTCTTTTGCTCTCCTTATCTCCTCATTTGCTCTCATCTCTTCATATTGGATATCATATGCATATTTTAACTAGTTGAACTTCTACAATCCATAAGCTAACCATTATATACCGAGAAATTAATTCTTCCATAGATATTTACTAACTTGAGTGAGATTTTCTTATACTCCACACCTGCTACATATTCTAGACAACGCACTAGATTGACTTCATCAATATATTTAGACTAGTTCCCTATATATCATCATGGTTCTTGGTGGTAATTACTTTATTACAACCATCCTTTGGATGTTACCAATTTGCAATTCCCATGGTTGCTTTTAATGGATTTTTGTGAGTTCATTTATTATTTATTCATCTTGAACCCATTGTATTAATTTATTCATTTCTTCATACACCATCAATTGCCACATTTTCAATTGTCCAATGCAACCCATCATGAATTCTAATCTTGTACAATCTAGAATCTTAATCATATTATCAAAGAGAACTTCAATATATTCTTTAGCATGCTCTCCAAAGTCTATTGGATGTCTAAGATTTAATACTTCAACCAATAAATATTCACATATTTCTACTAGGATTTTAACCTCAATATCTTCCTCAATAAGATTCTTCTCTCTATTTTCTTCACCATCACATCTCATAATGATGATCTTATTTGCTTTCTTGACTTTTGATATAAGTTGTTGGATGATGATAGCCATTTGTTACTCCTTTATTTATCAATTTATATTTTACTATTTGTTACCTTCCTTTATCTACTTCTAATTTTTTTGGCATTGTGTCCTCCTTTGTTCATTTTTTTCCTATTCTTGTCACGTTGGCTAGAATTGGTTCTTTCCTTACTAGCTCCTCTATTGTGGATGTGATTTCAAAAAAAAACTCTTCTCGTAACTAAGGTGATGGACATTGATCTATATACCACTCAAAATTTACATAAATGTCAGGTGACTCAACTCACATCTCACTTGTTGCTTCCACATAAATCACATCCATCACATTGTGTATCTCTATCCATATCCATAAATTTTTTTTGTCTCTATGCCTATTGCATAAATTCTTGTTGTGTAGTATTTTCCATAGAATATCATGCTCTCTAATCACCTTCTTTAATATCATGAACTAATCTCCTATACCTCTTCTTTGATACTGGTTGTTTTGGTTGCCTTTCAACATCATCTGAAGCCTTCCTTGTCTTATCATCTAGCAAGTCCTTCCTCTTTAGTATTTTATTTGTTCTTATCAAATTAGTTGCATTTGCCTTTGAGAATGACATCACATTGAGCCACCCCATGATTGTATGCTTTTGCTCCGCTATATCCCTTGAAGGATACAAACTAGGAAATTGTAACTTTTTTGTGTCACAACATTCATCAACAATGCAATAGCATGAAACATCATTGAAAATTTATTTGGGTATTGCATCAATAAATTAGTAATGTGTTATAATAGTTATGATGCCCAATCATATTCAACACCATTCATTGAAGCAAGCCATGTGCGTATCTCTAAACATTATTGTTTTACTTATAGCTTGGACATTATCACATTCATGGTGCACTACAACTTCATTAATTTTAGTTATTGTTGCTTTATTCCATGAATCCCATGCTTCATCATCTTTTTTTGGTTCATAATGGTAAGTTTACAAATAATTTTATTCCACCATATCTGATATATTATATATTTTTTAACTGACTATCCATGCTTCAATTCTTTGGAAATTGCTAGGTAAAAATACTACCTACACCTTCTTGTCACCAATATTCACTTTGTTGGCATTTTGTAGTGGATTATATATCTCCAATATCTGCAATAGGTAATTATTCAAGAATTCCTTGTCAAAGTTTAGAATATGCAGTATGCAACTCACACTGGCATTCCTTAACACAACTTTCAACAAGTGATTGTATGTACTTGCCTTCTACCACTTACAACAAAATTATCTCATCGGTCATTGCCATATAATGTCCTTCAGTGGTATTGGTATTCTTTCACTTTATATCATAATTACCCCACTCTCTACTCCTCTAGAGTGTTAGCTCAAGGGTCTCATAAAATTATAGTATGTTGCCTATGTCTACTCTACTTTGTGTCAAAACCATACTCATTTTCTCATTCTTGTATATGATTTGTGAGACTTATTCTCACATAGGTTCTAACACTTTCATCTTTCCTTCCTACTCTTGTTGGATTTATTCTTGATTCTATTTTTTCCCACTCCATCATCTCTTGAATGTGGAGTACTTTTTACAACTTCTATTTCAAATATCTACTATTGTTTGTACAACCTCTGCTATCTACTCCCAACATTGGTATAACACCTACCATTTTACTCCACTTGGTACAACACATACTATCTACTTATAACTGGTATGACATCCTATTGGTATGACAACCTTCCTAGTTGTACAACCCTCCTCTTCCTATTTGGTATGGTAGTCTTTATTTTCCAATTGGTAGTGCAACCTTTTTCTTTTGACTAGTATTGTAGCTCTTCTTGTCTGACTAGTATGACACCTAGTAGACTTGCACTTAGTATGACAACATCTATATTTTAACTGGTATGACATAGTATTTTTAGCTATTTTTTGGCATGAATCACCTCAAAAACTATCTTGCATGAGTCGCATCACAACCTCCATTGCACATCTCTACATAATTTGCATTACTTTTACCATTTAGTATTTTACACCATTCATCTATGACTTTTCTTGCCTATTTCTAAATAATATTCATGCCCTCTCCCCTCTGTACGACTACAATTATTTTCAAAAAATACTTCTATGTAGCAATTTATCATGGTCCCATTCTTTTCCCTTCAATTAATGGCCTCTATTTTTGTCATTTGTTGGTGGCTTCTCCTATTACTAACAACTCCTACAATGCCTATGTGTTGTAACTTCTTCCACTTTCTACTCAATCATTCACCTTAGATGCACTCTATCCTCCCTTTCCTACAAATGTTGAACATAATTGAATGACTTGAGCCTCCCTATGTACATCTATTTATAGGATTGACCGAATGTAGTTTCTATCCATGCAACTGTTTTCTAGCCGTCACCTCACCACCCTACAAGAAATTGCTTTTCACGTTTTTATTTATATTTTTCTCTTTTATATTTTTGTTTTATTTTTTTATTTTTCTATTTGTCTATATATATATATATATATATTCAAAATTGAAATGTTTCCCTTTTTGTGTCTAAGTGAATCATACAATTTGTACAGTAATGGTAATTACTGCTTCAATCATTTAGTCTACCAATGAATCTCTCCTGCAATTGGTGACCATCTGCCTGATCTACCATTTAACCTGTATGGTGATATTTTACCTCTACCATGCCATTATCAACATTTGTCATACCACCTATCATACTAATTCATGTCCTTGTTGTTCCAATGTCTACAACTATTTTACCAATTCTTATGTCATCCATATGGCCTAAATAGATATGACACCCATTGGTATAGCCTTTGCTAGTACAACCCTCATTGGTACAACCTTCATTAGTATGGCCTTCACTAGTACAACCTTCATTCAACCTGTTGCTTCCTTAAATATTGTATGATAATCTTGGTACCTATTACATCCAATCAAGTACTTCATTTTCTTGCTCTTGCCTTGGTCCTTGTCATCAACTTCTTAATCTCCTTCATGATGATCTACTTTTAGGTTTATTCCATGAATTCTCTCTTCTAATCAAGCCTCCCTACCTTGGAATTTCCTATTCCTTCCTCCAAGATATTTGAAGTTTATTTGTATTCTCCCCTTGATTCCTCAATTATCTATTACAACATGTTTAGTTTGGATGTGAACCAAGAGGTGGTCTTGACAAGCCACCTTGCTAGTTATATCATATTTGGTTTTTTCGTACATGAATAAGAAAATATACTTGTAGACTTTCTCATTGATCATGTGGCCTAGGGATAGTTGAAGGGAGATTATTCCCTACAAACTACTAGGATGGAGGCCAACTAAAATCCTACCTTGGTCAAGCAACCATGGACAATGGGTAAGACTTGTGATATTCCCATATTGCTTATGTTATCTCTTTTTGGTACTGATGTAACAACTTCATGGTAAAAGTAGTTCATGGAAACTAATTTTACCTTGTATTTCTTCTATGGCATTTGTTAGCATATCACTTACTCACTTTCTCATTTACCTTTCTCCCTCAGGGTCACGCTCAGGGATTGGTTGCATTCTTGATACATCCATCCTAAAACTCAAACTACCATTGCTTGTGTTAAATCTAAGTGTATACAAGCTACTACTTAAATCACTTGAGCTTGTGGAGGAAATACTAGTGGTATTCTTTCGCTAGTGCCTACCATATTTTCCCTATGATATTGGTATTTCAAAAACATCTCTCTACAATATTTGAGTCATTTTCTTTCTATTCCACCTTTGTTGCTCTATTTCATTAAACACCTCCTGTCTTCTTGCTTCAATTACATCTAGGTTCTGAATGGTCCTTTCAATATCATGACCAATTTGCACTCCCATTTGCATATTATGTCTTTGCAACATTTTATACTCCTCTTGATAAATTTATGTTTTGAGGTGTATCCTCTACTATTACATACAAAGTTGTGCTAATGGGATTATTTATTCATACTTTAGTTGCATCACATCATCATATGTCAGTGATATAAGTCGTTTATCCTCTTCCATGTTTGGGAACTGTACATGAACCTATACACATATTCACTTTGTATAATGATATTCCAAATCTTCTTGTTCTATCATGGGCTATTCTCTTGTATTTCTAAACAATTACCTTAATCTTATATCACTCTCAATTCTTTATTCTTTATTTTTTCCTTCTTGTATGCTTTGACTTGATTATCCTTCTTGAACTATTATTACCTTGAATTCTAGTGTAGACTAATATAGTGTTGTCATACACTTGTCATTTTTCCTAGATCAAAATAAACCATATTTACTTCTAGTTTTACTTGGGATGGTTTCAATTTCAACCAATTAACCATTTTAGGTATAATTGTTCCATTTAGTTTTTGCAATTATATTACACCATTATCAATCATATCAATTAATTGGAAGGGTCCAAGCCATAAAATTTTTAGTTTTTTTGGCTTGATCTCTCTTTTGGCATTATATCTTAGGATCAAGTCACTAGGTTTTAATTTCATATTCCAATGGTTTTGGTCATATCACAACTTTCTCTATCACTAATTGATCTATGTTGTCTACTGTGCCATCACCCTCTTTTCGTCTAGTTTCACTAGTATTGCAAGCCTCTCCTCTAGGATTTCTTCGTCACCCAAATGGTTCTGCACCACCACTCTTAGACTTGGTACTAGGAACTCTACTGGTACAATAGCTTCTTACCCATACATCAACTAGAATGGTGTATGGTTTGTTGTTGGCTTAAAGGTAGTTTTGGACACCCAAAAACCTTATGGTAGTCTCTCCTCCTAGTGAGCACCTTCACCCTCGCAAGTCTTATACATAATGGAAACCAAGAATTTATTTTTTGCTTCCAACTAGCCATTCAACCTAAGGTTATACCAACTTGATAATCAATCTAAAATATTAAATTTTGTGATTAATTTTGTAAGGACTTCATTGATAAAATAACCTCCTCTATCACTTGTCAGCTACAAAGCTATTTTGAACCTTGTGATCACTTACTCATATAGAAATCGAGTCATCCTCTTTGAATAATTTTTTAGAAATGCTCTTGCTTTGACCCATTTTTTCAAGTCCTCTATTGCTACCACTATATATCGACCTTGTTCACAAAGGTCCCACAAAATCAAGACACCATATCTCAAATAGTTTATGTGGTTGTGATGGATGTAATGGTATGAAGTCCCTTCGCAATGATTTTTTCGCTTGTTGGTACGTATCACATATCTTGACAAACTCATTCACTTCATGATAAAGGATGGGCCACCACAACCTTACCAAATGTACTTTTTGTGTCATTGTATTTGATAACATATGCCCTTCTACCAACCCTTCATTGACTTCCTCTTCTATTACACATTTTCTCAAAATTCCATTAGGTCTCATCTCATACAACAAGTCTACTATTGATTAATAAGGTTCAAATTGGAGGTTCAAAGGTTAAAAACTTTCAAATTTCAAGAGGTTTGGTTAAATACAAAAATTTTTGGATTATATATATATATATATATATATATATATATATCCATCAAAAATATAAATATATGTAAATAACACGTAAAAAATATCAAATTTTCTTATATTGTTTACATATAGCTATTTTTTATTTTATAAATGTATAAATTATTTTTTATAAGCCATATTTTATTAAAAAAATGCAAATAAAAAAATATAAATTGGACCAAACCTAAGTAAACCAGTTTGGTTCAATTAGAAATTTCTAAACTAGACCAAATCTAATAGCTATGCTTAATTCATTATTTGATTCATTCAACAAATGCACAAAAAAGAAATGTCTCACATTTCTATCATTCCTAAAAAAATCATATATCAAAATGTACCTATTAAAATTTATTATGAAAATGTTCTAAGAAAAAACACTTAATCACTTAATGTAGAAGAAATTATGCATGATAATAAAATGTCCAAGAAAATTTCCTCATAAATGTTTTAAAATTCTCAGCAACAAACATGACAACATTTCAAGAATAACACCTAAAATCAAGTAAAAGCATATCCACACATTTTGCAAAAGCTCCACAATCTAACAAATATAAGCTTAGGATACGTCCTTAAAAATGGTATTTCTATTATTTGAAGTAAAACAAATTTACGTTGATCTTCAATATGCTCTCATCATGCATAGACATTTTAACCAATGGGAAAAATATTATGGAAAAATATTTAACATGAACTAATTAAAAATTGCTCATGCTTATGATAGAAGAACTAGTTATTATCTCAAAAAATGGAAATGCCTATTTTAAGAGCCTTGAATCAAAGGATAATTAGAAAAATAATTACAAAGAATATCAAATATAATATATAAAACCAAGTAAAATGACAACCAAACAATTCGTAAAAATTCCATATTGATAAATACAAGCTTAAGATAAGTCATCAAAATGGTATTTAATTTTAATTAAACTAAAACAAGTTTGTTGTCAGATTCAATCTACTCTGATCATGTGCAAATATTCTAACAAATTACAATAATATTCTAAAAATAAATAAATACTAATTGAAAAATGTGAGGAACCAATTATTACCTCAAAAGATGGATAAACCAATTTCAAGAGCCTTGAAACAAAGGATCTATAGAAAACAATTAAAAATACCATCCAAATTATAAGCCTCACACAAAAAAATTAACAAATGGATTATAATTTTTAGAGCTAGTATGGTCCTCAACAGTTAAGAGCTAAGAAAAGTGCATAGACATAATGGTCCAGTATTAAAAAAAATATCAATTTTTTCTAGTCAAAGTACTCCTCAATTATAGTTTTGTAAATTAGTTTTAAAAATTATACAATATTAGAAGTTGACCAGACCCATGGGGCTAAAGTCTAATTGATGATAATATTTGGATTAAAAAGAGCACAATAAGGTTTACTTCTCTTGGGTGTTATGATGATATGGTTTGTTGTATTATTATTATTTGGTTTATTGAAATATTGTGGTAATACTATTTGGTATTGGAAATATGAAGTTGTCATTGATGTCAAACGAGCATGAAATATTCTTCAAGGTGAAATGTTTATAAGGATTGACAATATATCATTGAGGTCAAATATGGGTTTTATAAATAGAAAATAGTGGAAAATCATCCAGGGTAACTATATATTACAAGGAAAGTTTATTGCAATGCAAGATAATTATTTGTAAGGATTAAAATATTTAAATATCAAATTTAAATATTATAAAAAATATGGACAAAGGTTTAAAAGTGCTTCAGAAAAAAGGTATAAAAGAAGGACAAAAGTTTAAAAGCTTGGGACAAAAGTTTTGAAATTATAGAAGGTTTTGGACTAAGGTTTAAAAAGTAAAATATTATAATATTTAAACCCAAAGATTTAAAATATTATAATATAAACAAGTGTAAGTTTAAAATAAGTCAATGTCATTAAGAGCAAGCATAAAGTCAAAAATATTTAAGAAAAATATAGTGTCGACGTTCCATGGTGAAAACGAATAACATATATAAATGGGAAGTAATAATTCATTTGAGCAAGGTTTTGAAGAAGCACAAATCAAAAATTCCTTCGTGTGAAATTTGTGGAGAGCAAAAGATAAGAAAGGGAAGCATGCACATATTTGGAGGTAGAATCAAAAATGAAAATAAGAATAAGATAGTGCATTCATGATTCCATATGGGTGGCTAGCCCCAGACGGTAGCCTAGCATGTGCTAGAGCATTGTATAATAGAAGGTCACAGGGACGATTTGCAGCATCATTATTTTGCTGAGATTTTGGTCAGAGTGGAATTCAAAAAAGACTTTAAAATACAAATCGTGCACCTTGGTTTTTGTGCAGATGGCTAGCTCGAACGGTAGCCTAGCTTGCACTAGGGCGTGGGAAAGCAAGAGGTTACAGGGTTGATTCACAAAAGTTGTTTGTAGTAAGGGTAAAATAATTTTTGATTAAATTAAATTTCGGGAGACATAAGGTTTTGAATTGATTATACTATGCAATTTTGTTTTAGAGAGATATAAGGTTTACATTGTGTGTTATTATGTTAGGGAGTTATAAGGTGTATTACGATTAATTGAAAATTGTATGTTGCATATTGTGTGAGGGAGTCATAAGGTATATTGTGATTAATTAAAAATTGCATTTTACATATTGTGTGAGGGAGTTATAAAGTTAAATTTATTTGTGCATTAGTAAAGGAGATATAAGGTGTATTATGGTTAAATTTATTTGTACATGTGCATGTTAGAAAAAGAAGATATAAGGTGTAATTGTGATTTATTTTAAATTGTATTTTAAATATTAAAAAGGGGGTTTAATATCTATGCAAGAAAGAAAAAATACTAACCATATTTTTGAAGGAACAAAAAGGGGACTATTTTTGTAAATACAAGTTTGGAAAGCTCATCCTAATCATTGAGACAGATTTAGAGGTATGGTGATTTAATTCCTTTCTCGAAGTGTTTTGGTTGAAGAAAATATTTTATTATCACATGGTTGGAGGTATAAGGAATGATTAGATGTGCATTGGTTTTGATTGAAAGAAGAGAGTGAATGTGCAAGACTTATAGATCAAATTTGTAAAAAAGTTTGTATATTGTTCATGATTGATTTTGAATAGAATGTGGAAGTAAGAAAAATAGAATAGTCTCACATAAATAGAAATAGTGTTGTAAAGCAAACCAAAGTGTCAAAAATTACAAAGATAGTATGAAAGAATTAACTCAATAAAAGGACATTACAAGGTCAATTGTCAAGTGCTAAATTTAAAAGCTATCCTTCAATGTAATGAATGTGAGATATGAGAAAGAAATATACTTAATTAATGTGAAAGAATATATTGGGTATTTGTAATGCATATTATTTTCTATATGTTCATGAAGAAAAAGAATTTTGGGTAGAATATGTCTGAATTGCTATAGTAGAGGAAAGCATATTTGAAAAGTTATGAGCATTGTTTGTATGCGAGATTTGGAAAGATATTAGCATTATTTATTTGCAATATTTGAGCAAGATTGAGTAGAATTTATGAGTAGGATTAAGCAGGTTATTAGCAGGTTTTGTGAGCAGATTTGAGAAGGTTTTAGAGTAGATTTGAGTAGGCCTTTTGAGTAGGCTTTGTGAGCTGCTTTAAGCAGGTTTTGTGAGTTGATTTGAACAGGCTTTGTGAGAATATTTGAGCAAGTTTTGTTGAGCATATTTGAGCAGAGTTATGAGCAGGTCTTGGAGCATACCAAAGTAGAGGAGATTGGTGTCTCCTATGGAGTGGTGTCCATAGTTTTTGATAGGGGATTGGTATATCCTGTGGATTGGTATCCACGAACATTGTAGTAGGGGATTGGTTTCTCCTATGGGTTGGAGCCCCAAAAATTTGTTGAGAAATTTATAAGCAATATTTCTCTATAGATGTAGCCCACATTGGGTGAACCATGTTAAATTATCTCTCATATGTGTGATGATTTATGCATTTTTTTATTTACTACATTGATATTATTATTGTTATCATTTGTATTGAAAAGTGAAAAGTTTTATATTATATTGTTCACTCCCCCCTCTTAGTATAAGCTTGTGTTCTTCAATTGGTATCAGGGCGGGTTCCTTCATGAAAGCCTAATAGCTTGAAGGAAGATCTTATAGGAACATAAATGGTAAAGAATAAAGAACCAAAATAAAGTAAATAATTAGGCTTTGGAGAAGAGACTAACTTTGAGAGAAGAAATAAGAAGGATCCAAGAAAATACAAATGTTTTAGTTGTGGTAACATTGGTCAGTATGCAACTAATTGTCCATAAGCTAAAAATAGTAGCAGTGAAGAAGAGGCTAACTTTATGAGAAGAAATAAGAAGGATCTAGAAAAATACAAATGTTTTAGCTATGGTAATATTGGTCACTATGCAGCTAATTTTCCACAAGCTAAAAATAGTAGCAGTGAAGAAGAAAAGGAATACAAAAAAAATAAGGAAAGGAAATTCTATCATAAAAAGAAAAATAGGCATGGTCAAGGCAAGCATGAGCAGAAGATCTTTAAGAAGAATAGGCATGGTCAAGGCAAGAGGAAAGGCAAGTTTGAAAGGCATAAATGTCATTAAGAGCAAGCATAAAGTCAAAAATCTATAAGAAGAATATAGTGTCAGCATTCCATGGTGAAAATGAAATACATATATAAATGGGGAGTAGTAATTCATTTGAGCAAGGTTTTGAAGAAGCACAAATAAAAAATTCCTTCATGTGAAATTTGTGGAGAGTAGAAGATAAGAAAAAGAAGCTTGCACATATTTGGAGGTAGAATAGAAAATGAAAATAAGAATAATACAGTGCATTCGTGATTCCGTTTGGGTGGCTAGCCCAAACGGAAGCCTAGCCTATGCTAGAGCATTGTGGAATAGGAGGTCACGGGGACGATTCACGGTGGCACCGTTTTATTGAGATTTTGGTCAGAGAGGAATTTGAAAAAGCCTTTAAAAGACAAATTGTACCCCTTGGTTTTCATGCAGATGGCTAGCTCGAACAATAGCCTAGCTTGTGCTAGGGCGTGAGCAAGCAAGAGGTTACAAGGTCGATTCGTGGTGGTTGTGTGTGGTAAGGGCAAAATAATTTTTGATTAAATTAAATTTAGGGACACATAAGGTTTTGAATTTATTTTACTATGCAATTTTATTTTAGAAATATATAAGTTTTACATTGTGTGTTATTGTGTTAGGGAGTTATAAGGTATATTGGGATTAACTGAAAATTGTATGTTGCATATTATGTGAGGGAATCATAAGGTATATTGTGATTAATTAAAAATTGCATTTTGCATATTGTGTGAGGAAGTTATAAAGTTAAATTTATTTCTGCATTAGTAAAGGAGATATAAGGTGTATTATGGTTAAATTTATTTGTACTTGTGAATGTTAGAAAAAGGAGATATAAGGTGTAATTGTGATTGATTTTAAATTATATTCTGAATATTAAAAAGGGGGTTTAATTTCTGTGCAAGAAAGAAAAAATTTCTAACCAAATTTTTGAAGGAACAAAAAGAGAACTATTTTTGTAAAGACAGGTTTGGAACTATCATCATAATCATTGAGGTAGATTTAGAGGTATGGTGATTTAATTCCTTTCTCAAAGTGTTTTTGTTGAAGAAAATATTTTGTTGTCGTATGCTTGGAGGTATAAGGAATGATTAGATGTTCATTGATTTTGATTGAAAGAAGAGAGTGGATGTGCAAGAGTTATAGATCAAATTTGTAAACAAGTTTGTGTATTGTTCATGATTGATTTTGAAGAGAATGTGGAAGTAAGAAAAATAGAATAGTATCACATAAATAGAAAGAGTGTTGTAAAGCAAACCAAAGTGTCAAAAAGTACTGATGGGGGAGCCAAAAATTGCAAACCCCAAATCCCACATTTTTCATTCAAATAATTTGGAATAATTTTATAGAAACAGCCCGTAGGCTTTACAATTTACAGAACTAGCCCGCAGGCTTAGTTTTTTTCTATTTTCTTCTTGCAATCTCCAGCTCCACAGCCCCCCGGTTGAAACACCACCACTCTAAAACAGGTCCAGCAAGGCCCTCGTGCCTTCTCGTCTACAACTCTGTTTCACAGTCTTCCTTCTGAACGGATCCTGGTGTAAAATGCCTCACATTCGGTGAATCTATTTACATGCTCAGGGATACTCAGTTCTTTTGGAAGAAAACACAGCTACAAGCAGGCCCAGAACGGCCCTCTACCTTTGTATTTGCAACTCTGCCTGCTGTCGATTTCCAACCCTTGTACATGCCTCTGCTTCCCCCTTTTACAGTTTTTGGTGTGACTCTCCGTCTTCCATCTGGTGGTCCTTTTCACCATGATAGTTCGTCTTCATCTGCTTTCATTGCACCTTGGTGCCACATGCTATTCAGTGTTGCCACTGCTCTATAAATGCACTCCATAATGGCCTATCTAACTTCCGTATCGACTTCTGTTTACTATTGCATTATTTAATTTAACTACATGCTTCATTCTGTAACGGCCCCTAAAACTACCGTATTGACTCCTGTTAGCAGCCACACTGTCACTCTGTAACGGCCCCTGAAGATGTAGCATGTCACGATTTCACAACATCTTCTCCCTCTTCCTCTTCCTCTTCTCTTCTGATCATGATATCGTGACATTTTTGCTTCCTTGCTCTCTCTCTCTCCTCTTTGGGTCAAGATATCGTGACATGTCACGATATCACGACATATTTCTTCTCTACTTTCTCTCTCTTCTTCGAGTCACAAAATTGTGACTCTTTTCTTCCTTGCCAAAACATGTCACGATATCGTGACAGTTTTCTTCTTTGCCAAAACATGTCGCGATATCGTGACAGTTTTTCTCTTTGGAAAAACATGTCACAATATCGCAACAGTTTTCCTCCTTTCCAAAACATGTCACGATATCGTGATATTTTTCTCCCTTGTCTTCTCTCTCCTCTTTTGGTCGTGATATCGCAACATGTCACAATATCGCGACATTTCTCTTTCTTGCCTTCTCTCTCCTATTTTAGTCACGATTTCACGATATGTCGTGATATCGTGACATTTTCCTTAGCCAATTTTTTGAAGATGGTTTTGCTTCTACTGTATTCTCCTGCATCAGACACCCGAGGTTGATGGAGAAGGGACCTTCACTTCTTTATTGTTCTATCACCTTCTTCGATGTTAGTACTACAGGTACTGCACAGGGACTCAAACTCTCTCTAATCAACCCCTTCCATAGCTCCTGATGTAAAATGCCTCACGTTCGGTGATCTGTTTACACACTCAGGACTTCTACTCTGTCTTCACCCCACTCTTCCATAGATCCTAGTGCAAGTTGCCTCACTTTCGACGATCTGCTCACACACTCAGGAACTCCCGCTCTCTCGCTCCAACTCTTCCACAGATCCTGGTGCAAACTGCCTCACGTTCGGTGATCTGTTTGCACACTCAGGAACTACCGCTCTGATACCACTTGATGGGGGAGCCAAAAATTGCAAACCCCAAATCCCACGTTTTTCATTCAAATAATTTGGAATAATTTTACAAAAACAGCCCGTAGGCTTTACAGTTTACAGAACTATCCTGCAGGCTTAGTTTTTCTCTATTATCTTCTTGTAATCTCCAACTCCGTAGCCCCTCGGTTGAAACACCATCGCTCTAAAATAGGTCCATCAAGGCCCTCGTGCCTTCTTGTCTGCAACTCTGTTTCACGGTCTTCCTTCTGAACGGATCCTGGTGTAAACTGCCTCACATTCGATGAATCTGTTTACATGCTCAGGGATCCTCAGTTCTTCTGGAAGAAAACATAGTCACAAGCAGGCCCAAAACGGCCCTCTGCCTTCAGATCTACAACTCTACTTGCGACCGATTTTCAACCCTTGTACATGCCTCTACTTCCCCCTTTTATAGTTTCTGGCATGACTCTCCGTCTTCCATCTGGTGGTCCCTTTCGCCATGATTGTTCGTCTTCATCTACTTTCATTGCACCTTGGTGCCACATGCTGTTCAGTGCTGCCACTACTCCATAACCACACTCCACAATGGCCTCTATAACTATAGTATTGACTTTTGTTTACTATCACCTTCTTTAATTTAATTGCATGCTTCATTCTGTAATGGCCCCTGAAACTACCATATTGACTCCCGTTAGCAGCCATGCTGTCACTCTGTAACGGCCCCTAAAGATGCAACATGTCACGATTTCATGACATCTTCTACCTTTTCCTCTTCCTCTTCTCTTTTGATCATGATATTGCGACATGTCACGATATTGCTACATTGATGCTTCCTTGCTCTCTCTCTCCTCTTTGGGTTGCGATATCGTGACATGTCATGATATCGCTACATGTCGCGATATCGCAACATATTTCCTCTCTACTTTCTATCTCTTATTAGGGTCACAAAATCATGACTCTTTTCTTCCCTACCAAAACATGTCGCAATATCATGACAGTTTTCTTCTTTGCCAAAACATGTCGCGATATCGCGACAGTTTTTCTCTTTGGCAAAACATGTCGCGATATTGCGATAGTTTTCCTCCTTGCTAAAACATGTCGTGATATCGTGACATTTTTCTCCCTTGTATTCTCTCTCCTATTTTGGTCACGATATCACGACATGTCGCGATATTGCGACATTTCTCTTCTGTGCCTTCTCTCTCCTATTTCGATCGCGATTTTGCGACATGTCACGATATCCCGACATTTTTCTTCCTTAGCCAATTTTTTGAAGATGGCTTTGCTGCCATTGGATGCTCCTGCATCAGATGCCATTGGATGCTCCTGCATCAAGTACAAAGATAATATGAAAGGATTCATTGAAGAAAAGGGTATTTTAAGGTTAATTATCAAGTGCTAAGTTTAAAAGCTATCCTTCAATGTAATGAATGTGAGACATGAGAAAGCAATAGACTTAATAAATGTGAAATAACATATTGGATATTTGTAATGCATATCATATTCTATATGTTCATGAGAAAAAAAATTATGCGTAGAATATGTTTGAATTGATATAGTAGAGGAAAGCATATTTGAAAAGTTATAGCATTGTTTGTATGCGAGATTTGAAAAGATATGAGCGTTATTTGTATGCAAGATTTGAGCAAGATTGAGTAGACTTTATGAGCAAGATTGAGCAGGTTGTGAGCAAGTTGTGTGAGCAGATTTGAGCAGGTTTTGGAGAAAATTTAAGTGGACATTTTGAGCGGGCTTTGTGAGCAAATTTGAGCAAGTTTTGTGAGCTGATTTGAGAAAGGTTTTGTGAGTAAATTTGAACAAGTTTTGTTGAGCATATTTGAGCAGATTTGTGAGTAGGTCTTGGAGAAGACTAGAGCAGATGGGATTAGTGTCTCCTATGGAGTGGTATCCACAAAACCAGAACAAAGAGGAGTGGTGTCCACAAAACTTGAGACGGGATTGGTATCTCCTATGGATTGGTGTCCACGAACATTGTAATAGGGTATTAGTTTATCCTTTGGGTTGGAGCCCCCAAAATTTATTGAAAATTTTATAAGCAATATTTCTCTATGGATGTAACCCACATTGGGTGAAACCTTAAATCTATGTCTCTCATATGTGTGATGATTTGTGCATTATCTCATTTACTGCATTGATATTATTGCTAATATAATTTTGATTAAGTGAAAAGTTTTATCTTATACTATTCACCCCTTCTCTCAATATAAGCTTGTGTTCTTCATTTGGTTCAATGAAATACTACAATAACATTATTTGGTTCAATGAAATACTGCAACAACATAGCCATGATGTAATATATGTAAAATATATTTAAACCCTATATAACCAATTAAAATAAAAAAATAAATGTTAACAGAATGCAAAAGGTAAGATTAATTGTATGTGATGGCAAACCAGTATAATATAAGATTAATTGATTTCAAGACATTGTGCTTATCATCCCTTTATCTATAACAAAAATTTAAAGACAACTATGACAACTTACATTAACCAAGAACATATTATTTTATGTTCATGGTAAAATAATAATAAATATTTGGAGAGCTCCAAAACAAAATCATAAAATATATTCATGCAAATATCCCTTAATAAAATGATTGATAGAATCTCCTCAAAAATACCATACAAATTCCAATAGTTGTGTCATGGTACAAAGTAACCAGCCTATAGTCCCAACTGGAATGAAGCAAGATACAAATAAAAGGATAAGGATACCATAATCCTAAGGTTTATAGTCAATCTCTTTATGGCAATGTTGGAAGCTCTAGCTATTTTGCTAAGCAATTTCTGATATTTTTGGTAATTTGTTAAGCTTTATTTATTTTTTAGTGTTATCGTATTTTGTTGGATTTGTCAATAGCTCCTTTGGCTCACTTTTTATTGTATTTATTTTTAGAATTTCGTTTGTGGTGTACTTGATTCATTTTTTTGTTTATGTTTTGGTTTTGTTTTGTTTTGTTATTTTTTGGGGTTTTTTTTGTGTGTTTCATGTTCTGTGGTTTTTTGTTTATTTTTGATGTTTTGTTATGGTAGTGTTTTTTATGCTGTGTTGGTGATTTTCTCCATGTGTTTTGTGTTTTGGGATTTTTTATTTTTGTCATTTTTTAAAATTTTATTTGTTTATTTGTTTATTTTGTGTGTTGTATTTGATTGTGTTTTCCTATGTTGTTTGTGTGTTTGTTCTGTGTGGTTCGCGTCTTTTTTTTTGTGTTTGAATGTGCTTTTTCTTGTCAACACACTCAAGAAGTATGCTTTATTTATTTTAGCTTTTTGTGTGTTTGTGTTTGTGTTTGTGTTTTCTTTTTTTGTGTTGTCGACACACTCGAGGAGTATGTTTTATTTGTTTTAGCTTTTTGTGTGTTTGTGTGTTCTTGTTTTGTGTTGTTTCAGGTATGATATTTGTGTGTGTCAAAGGTGGTAGACCAAGTGTGAGTCCTGGGTGTTTTTGGTGGAAGAGATACCCCTACCTCCTTGGGTCTTACCCAAAAGTGGAATCCCTTCTAGGATGTTTTCCACACAAAAAAATGATTGATAGAATCTATCACAAATACAAAAAGACTATTTTCCTTCAAATAATTTTAGTACAAATTGGGTTTATTTATGGTGAATCACATATCCAAACTTCTTATCAATTAATCTATCCTGCAATTAAGGAAGAAATATATATACACAAACAACCATCAACTGGTCAATCAAAATTAGAAGTACAAGTTAGAATAACAAGTTATGTTTAAAGAAGCCTAACAATTGATAAGGGAACCAAAATAACATCCTTAAAAACCCACTATAATTTAAGTTGAATATTAAAAATTATAACTAGATATTAGGCTTAACTCATAAATAGGTAAAATATTAACAAATTAGAAAAAAAGGACAAAGCCATAAAATACAATTAAATATATTCCTTAAAAAAAAGAGGGCACAATAAAGACCAAGGTTGAAGACTTAAAAGCAGTTGTAGTGAGTTACATTCAGAAAATAATTCTATTCAAAATTCACTAACAAAATCCATAAAATATTCTTTAGAAAACCAAATGACTAAAGACAAGGCAATAGATGGATGCACCAAGAATAATTTTAAAAGAGTTTTGATAACAAAAGAGAACAAAACATTAACATAAGGCATCTTTTTGGACAACAAATTTAATTGTCTAGATGATGAGATTACAAGAATCTAACTATATGCTAAATTCTTTCCTTATGATACCATAAACTGGTTGGAGAAGGAAACAACAATTTTATTGGTTGTGTTGAAGAGTCTACACTCCCTATGATTTTTGTGCTAGTTATCTAAAAGTATTTTTCTAACATACTTTGTGCGCTTATAGTAAAGACTACTCTTGAGGACCATGTTGGAGAGTTCAAATAAAGGCACAAATAAGAGGTCTTTAGAATATGTCAACCTCATTTGTACTAAAAAAATTAAAACATAAAATGTCTTCCATAATTTAGAAAGATCGTATCACTTAAAACATTGTACAAGAAAGATTCAAGGTGTAGACAAACTAGTTTGGTGAAACCATGTAAGGGGAACGAACGTCCAAGGTTCAAAACTCGGGTGTCACCATACTAGTTGCTTGTTCATATTCTAATGTGTTCCCAATGACATAAAAGGTTAAACATGAATGCAAATTTGTGGTTATAGAGGGGATGTCCAAGGTTCAAATCTTGGGTCTTATCGAACAGGGCGCTTGTCCGTATTCTAATGTGTTCCCAATGGTGTAAAAGGTTCAACATGAATGATACTTAGTGGTTATATGGGGGACTACGTGGATTACCATGGCTACTACCAATTCCACTAGGTTAATAAAAAATATTGTACAAGAAGCTTCATCTTGCTGGCCAATTTGACTCATTAGCCATCTTTGATTCTATAATGGAACTAAGCTCAATGAACTGGGAGCCAAGTTTCAAGCAATTGCTTTAGTGTTCATGTTACCTGCATTTTTTATGGTGTGCCTTAGATTAAATCGGTATGCATCTAGTGAATTTATTCATAAAATGCACAAGCTATCCTAAGGCCCCTTTGAATGGAATGAGCTAACTATTTTTCTCTTTTATGTGTGGTGTTATTATTGTCTATCCATTGTACTAAAAATAAATAAATAACAACCTAACATGCTTTGTGTTTCTGGCTTTTTCTTGTCTCTCTCTAACTGTACTCTACTAACAAAAATTTTCCAATGAGGAAATACGAACTTTATTAGATGGTTTATTCTAATTTCATTTTGTTTAGACTTAATTATTTTCTAGGTACACAAGGAAAATGCAAAAAAAATCCAACATTAAAAAGGTATATCAGATCAGGGAAAATCTTACCGCATTGACAAAATGATTAAAATTGATAAAATAAAATCTATCTTATAGACATATGAATGCTTTTATTACAAATATTTAGTTTACCCTTTACCAAAATAAACAATTGGATTAGTATAAACCTATCCATATTAAAGTCCTAATTTATTCAGAAAAATGGACTAATAATAAATTCAACTTCAATTTGAACCATTGATAAGAACCTTCAACAAAATCATAACAGCAACATTAAAAAAAATAGAATGCAAATAGCAAAAACATAGATAAACTAAGAAGGAAATGACAGAATTTAGCCATCAAAATTAATGATGTTTATTCTTCATTTATGACATATAAAAATATTTCAAATTACCTTTGAATTGGGAATGCACAAAGGCCTCAATTAGTCTAGCATACATGCAGTTAATCATATGGATAGGTGCATGTACAATTTATTTACTACAACCATTTGTGAAAACTAAGACTCTAGCAGGTAATTGAGATGAACTAGACACATAAACTAGGATTATTTAGCTTCTAAATGCATAATTAATTACAAGGATGAAGAGATGATTAAGAATAGAGAGTTAGAAATCTCATCAACCATAAAGTTTATCTAAAAAAAATCTAATAGGATCCTTACAAATGATTGAATGTATTAAAATAATTGGAACAAAGCCTCCACTGTTAGTCCAACTTTCAAAATTATCACATGCTTAAAAATAAGTTGATCTATGGCTAAAGGTGCATCACAAATGGCTAAGAACAAGACTGGTTCTGCTATCCAAGTTAACAGATAATTTTATAAAATTATGTAAACTTGAGCAAGCACCTTTGGTTGATCTAAAAATACTAATCCATTCACTCATTAATAAATATTGAATATATCATCTAACATTAGCTTAGAAAAAATAGACTCAATTCTTGCCAAATGATATATACATAATTACAAAGCTATCAGAATATCATTGTGACTTAATATAAGTGAGACATGTTTGAATCCCATATAACCCATTAAAAAAATTAAATATTGAATATATCATATTATAAAGATTGGTATGCATACTTTATGAAGGTAATTGCAAAGACATATATGAGGACACCAAGTAGAAGGTTTTTTGTCACCAGACATGCCCTACTCAAAGATGTGTTTTGATGTTATATTTGTAATAAGAATAAGAATCATGAAGAATGCAGTACAAGATATTCATATTTGTTAATATAGTTAACAACATGAAGGCAAATCAAATGATTTCATTACAAGAATTCATGTGGTGCGGGCAGGTGGAAGTTACAATCGAAATTGGGCCTGGTGACACCAAGCATTGTCACAATGTGAATATAAGCTGAAGCAACATAATTCAAACATATTTATAATAGACTTAGAGATAATACTTAAATGAAATGTGTGAGGTTTTATAAATGAATAGAAAATAGGATATCAAATATCAAACGGGAATGTAAATGAAGGTAATTGATTATAAATAATGAGAGACATAATTTTAAGGATGTGTACCTCATATCCTTGCTAACTAATAAATGGAAATGCTTCATCTTTAGAGCACAAGTATAACATATCAGATATGTGATTAATATCTTTATAAATGTTCACATGATTGATAACTTGAATCAATATTGATTCATACTAAATCAACTTTTATTGAAATTGGGTGTCATTGTATGTTAACATGTGATGTTTATAAATTAAATTATTTTAGACGAGATCATGAGCATATCTTGTAATATTGACCATAATTTCATGTCAAATATTGTTGTCAGCATTACCGATGATCATAGTGATGTGGGTGTTAATAATTTTTTTCTCCAATATTCATTAATTATTGTTTATCAATACTTTTAGCTTATTTAAAATTAATTACCATGCATTGTAGTTTGAAAAATATCAACTTCAATTTCTTTTTGACTTTTTTTGTTGAACCTAAATGGTTAACAAAACTTGTTCAGTTTGAACTTTATTATTTCAAAAAAAATAAACAAATTATTTATTTTATTTTTTAATTGCATAGGGATTCTCTATAATCCCTAGTCTACTAGGTAAAAATGAAGCCAATAGGATCTCGACCCTCCGCTACCAACTAGCCTATAACTTTGTGGGTAAATCAACAAAGTTAATAAATGTTTCATTATCAACAAGAGACAATTGTCCCTTTTGCAAATTCTTCTTTCTCATTTGAAAAACTTAAATTAGTTAAGAAGAACATTTATGGGTTTACTATGTCAATTGGTTTCTTCTTCTTTATTTTATGAAACTTTTTGAAATCTTCTTCTTTATTGTATGAATTTTTTTAAAATCTTATAATTTTACTTTGAGTTTCCAAAATGCTTGAGTTTGAGTAGAAAATTTCCCATAAGGTTCCTACTGCTGACACTTAACAAGTTTTCAAAAACATCATACTCCATTTTTAGGTACTTTTTCCTTGTTTGTACAAGAGTATCTTCTACTACAACTATCCTCACAAGGACTTCAAATTGTTATTTTAATTTAATACTTCTCCTTTTGAAAGAAGTCGAAGTACCAGTTTGGAATGGGGTCTAATCTGAGCTTCCCAAGCCATGCCTCCAAGCATTCTTCTTCCTTATTTCAATCACATTTGCCCAAGAGTCTACACCCCTGGAAAGGTCTACTTTGAACTCCCCTTGTGTATATTCAAAATACTAGGTCTTTTGGATAGACCTTAAATTTTGCTTTAATAAAAACTGATATATATATATATATATATATAAACTAAACCTTTTCAAATCAGGAGGCCAACTCCAATCTCCAATGAAAAAAGGAATTGATGAAAATCACATGGATGGGCCAGTGAATTTATTTAATGTAGCCATTGAGGTTGTCCTTCATATGATAAGCTACCTCTTTGAGTAGCAATTTATTTGGTACACACTTGGGTAGCAAATGAGGCTTCTCTTTGAATCCTCAAAGTCTAATGTATTTAGGATGGGTTTGAATAAATAAGTCAGCACACGGCTGTAAAGTCTTCTTGGCTTTCTTAGTGTGGTAGGGATAAGAAGGATTGTTTAATAAAGAATAAATACTGGGAAAAACAACAGAGTGAATATAATAGAAAATTTTATCCTTCATGTTTTCCTTCTAGATATTTCTAAAAATATATATGTATAGGTGGCCTCTCTAGAAAGTTAAGAAAGGAAACTTCTCTAATATTGAGTGGTGAGACTACACACAAGATATCTATAAAAAAAGACAGTCATATGGAACCTAGGCCTCTCTAGGGCTCTAGAATTTCTGAATTTTTTAATCTTCCTAAATAAATTATCTAAAAGGAAAGAATCTCAATCAAATTTAACTCCTTCAAGGATAATAAAATTACTACTTGCACATAATGTATAAAAAATAGGATGTGTCTAGTTTACCCATAAGCCTCCATAGTTGGTTCATATCATATCTTACTTTGAACTTAAAATTCTAAACAACATAACTTGCATTTTTGAGATGGGCTTTTGTTCTCGTTCACTCTCCTTCCCTTTAGAATTTCATCAATGCTCTTATATTTCTTAGCAAAGGACCAGTACTAGTTTTCATATATGAAAGAGTTCTCAAGAGGGTCTGTAAATGGTATGTAATGCTTCACGTTCAAAACATACAATCAACTTGTTATTCAAATACCTTATTTTTATTTAAGTCCACTCTATAGATTATCCACTACACCACATATGCACATTTTTCTAGTAAGTACCCATCTTCGAAAGCCTTGACTATATGATATTCTCCATACCTTTTAGGTACTTTGAGTCATCCCTATAATTGTTCCTGCTTCAAAATGCATTCTTGCATTTTTTGTAGATATCCAATAAGTCCTTTACATCATTGTGTGTCTATCATTACTATCATTTATAATTGGCATGTTGATGGTAGTTTTGGTCCTTCCCATTATAGAAAATGTAAATGCAGTAAATAAAAGTATTTAGATCACATGACACCAGATGAGAACTTGAACACTCAGTGAATTCTAAAAGAGACTTCAAGCAAACATATAAATCCTTTAAGGTATGCTAAGTAAATGCATGGTCATATCAACTTGAAAAAACATAGTTCAAAGTAGTAACTTTAATTAATTAAAAGATAAGTTAATTGGGTTAAGAAATCATGCATAATCTTTGCTTAAAATCTTATTATCATGTGGTCATTAAATGTAAAGTAGAGTAGTTACTTTTTGAGTGTCAATTTAACCTGATTGTGAAATTGAACTCACAGTTAGGGTTTCATGATCAAAATCCCCTCTTGCAAAGAAAACAAAATTTTTATTTCCTCCAAGGTTCTGTTAGTGTAAAATAATGTTGTAGTTGCTCTCAGATATACAACTATTAACAAGGGAACCACTTAGGTACTTAAATGCAATTTGATATTCATTATGTTCATAATCCACATAATAAAGTTATTAATAAAAAAATTAAAAAAAAAATTGACTTTATAAAATGTAAAAATTTAATTAAAACTTTAAAATTTTGATTTTTCCAAATAATTAAAATAAACTTGAGAAATGATTATTTAGAAAACCAAATTAATCAAAACTCTAACATTGAAATATTTGAGAGATATTTAGGGTTTTAATTTTTATAATTTTGGAAATAAAAAAAAAATGTGCCTTCGAAATTAGGTTACAATATGAAATAGAAAATACTCTAGACTCAAACTAGATTTAGATCAACCAGAAATCTCACAATTCGACCTAACCCTAGTGCAATATTCAAAGGGAGGAAATTTTAAAACACCACACTTTATTAATATGATGAAGTACAATCAACATACATATTTCGACATAATAAAATGAAAGCATTTATTCAAATATTACAATAAAAATATTTTCAAAAATCTCTATTTGCAGTAGTAGACCCTTTTGTGCAACCTTGAGAAACATTAACTATTCTCTTGCTTTCTCATTTGGTATCGCCTTTCGCTTCCAATAATATTCAAACTCCAATCTCTTTCGCTTTCCCAAATGTCCCCCCTTCTTGTCAATCTCGTTGGTCTTTATTTCCTATTTTTTTGTTTATTCCATTTTAAAATTTTGTTCATTTAGTTGCTTTTTAGGTTGCGCAACTATTCCTCAACCGAAATTTGTCATTTATAACATCATAACTTTTAGCCACAAACTTTTCATTTATTAAAGTAATGATCATATTAACATTTTTACTTTATATATCTTTTAATAAAATGATAATATTTCACCATTTATTTAAGATAAATGAAAAACCATAAAACTTCCAATAACCAAATTATCCAAGTTTAATGGGATGGATGGAGCGAGGGTTTCAGATGACGGCGGGCGGGAAAGCTTCTACGGGAGAGCACGGGAACACCAACAGAGCGAACCGGGGGCACGGCGGGGGTGGAGGGAGGGCGATCCAGAGACCGGGGCGCTAAGGAGTCCTCTCCAACCGAAGAGGATGTAGGTCATGACAAGGATCCACCAGACAAATGGGGAGGTGGACCTCAGAAGTCGTACGCTCAGGCAGCGGCTTCAGAAACCCTTAACGGTCTGCTCTCCAAGGAGTTGTTTCCTGTCGGGGATGAGTTGGACATCCCGACGAAAATTCTTTCAAGCTTTGTGGAATTCAAAAAATTTACCCTCATCGGTAAGTTTATTGGCGGCCGTCCCGACATGGAGACCATTCGCAAGTGGGCGGCAGGTAAATGGCGAACCTCTGGTCACATGGAGTTGGCGGCCTTAACCCAGGGTTTTTTTGCGATTAGACTGAATAACAAGGAGGACTACTGTAAAATCCTGGCTGGTGGTCCCTGGTTCCTAGGCCGCAGAAGTCTCTTTCTAAGGAAGTGGGGTATGGACTTCAACCCCGATACCCAAAATATAAACATTGCTCCAATATGGGTTAGACTCCCGAGTCTCCCCCTCTTCTGTTGGCATGAAAATGTAATTAGAGGAATTGCACGCTCCATTGGTGAGTTGGTTACCATTGACCCTCCCACCAAAGCTCGGACCAGATTTGTTCAAGCTCGGTTCTGCGTTCTGGCGGACTTGGAGGCTGATCTTCCATCATCCATCACTCTCCGGTCTGGAGATATCATTCTCCACAAGCAAGCCATTGTGTATGAGAACAGGCCAGCTTTTTGCCCCCAGTGCAGTTCTCAAGGGCACCTCCAGTCCAACTGTCCTCTTCAAAATCTAGGGATGAAGAAACGGGATTCCAACAACCCCTTGGAACACGGTGAAGGTCAGACAAAGCACCCTGCTACGAAAGGGCATGAATCTCCAGGCCCGTCTAGGGACCATCCCGAATCCTCCCACCCGGTGGAAGCAGTCTCCCCCCAAACGGTCTCTGAGCCGTGTGGTGCAAGCCCTCACCTTGGACCACAGGAGGAGAAGGACCAGTCCCTTCCCCAAATCACCACACAAGCAGATTCACCCAAAATCCTGGACCATAACCACCCTGAGTCCCAAAATGTGTTGGAAGATTACCTACTAGGAAGAAGGGGTGAGCAGTCTAGTAATATCATCCCTCGTAATACGAGGAGCCAAAAGCAAGGTGTTGATTTTGGTAGCGAAAGGAAGCAAGGTCGTCCCCCCAACAAAGACAGGCGGGACAAGGAGACGGCGGCAGATGTTGCAAATGGTACTCAACGGTTGCTTTTTCAGGATGATTCTGATTCCCAGATGGGTGACTCGTCTGTCCCAAAACCTCCCCTCCAGCAAGGAAAGGGAGGTAAGAAGAATATCAAACTGTTGAGATGAAAGTCCTCTCATGGAATGTGAGAGGGCTTAATGCAGCTGCCAAACGGAGATTGGTGGCTGATCTCAGAAAGAGGACGAATCCGTCCATCCTAATTTTGCAAGAGACTAAGACCGATGCTATCTCTTCTGCCAGAGCTGCTAAGGTCATTTGGGCTAAGGCAAAATTCCTCTCCAGTCCTGCGGTGGGAACGGCAGGCGGTCTCATGATTCTTTGGGATCCAGAGATTTTTGAGGGCAGCCTTCTCTCAACTTCCAGCAGGATTATCAATGTTTTGTTTCATTCCAAAGCCATTAACTTTTCTTGGATCTTGTCCAATGTGTATGCCCCAAACTCTGTCTCAGAGAGCAGAAATGTGGAAGGCTATTTCCCAGATGAGGGAAACGTTCTATAATTTCCCTTGGGTTCTAGGGGGATATTTCAACTGTCCTCTTCACCCATCTGAAAAGAAAGGAGGATCGGACCACTCTAGCCACAGTCTGGAAGACTTTCGAGATTTTGTTTCCACCAATAACTTGCTTGACATTGACCTCAAGGGGGCATCCTTCACTTGGAGCAACAGGAGGATTGGGAGAAATCTTATTCAAGTCAAGCTTGAGAGATTCTTCATATCCCAAGAGGCTATTCCCATACTCGGTGCGGCAACTCTCTCGGCCTTACCGAGGATTGGGTCTGATCACAATCCTATTGTCTTGGAGACGGTTGATGGGCCTATTTTTAAAACCCCCTTCAGATTTGAGTCCATGTGGATTTCTCACAAGGACTTGAGAGGGTTGGTTACGGCCTGGTGGCAGCAGAAGGTAGCAGGTTCCGCTTCCAAGAGAGTGGCCTTAAAACTCAAGTTAATCAAAAGGAATTTGAAAACATGGAACAAGGAGGTGTTCGACAACATTTTTGAGTCCAAAAGGTCCATTTCTGCGAACCTGAAATTGGTGGAGGAGAGAATGGAGCTCGAAGGTTACACCGATTGCCTGAGGGAGGAGGAAAGGAGGCTCTTGGTGGATTATCATTCTATTCTTGCAAGGGAAGAAACTTTATGGCGCCAGAAATCTAGGGACCTCTGGTTGAGAAATGGAGATTCCAATACGAAGTTTTTTCATGCGTCAACTTTGCGGCACAGAGGGGCTAACAAAATCAGGGAAGTGGTGTGCAAGGATGGACGCGTTACCAAGGATATTGAGGAAATCCGAAGTGAAGCGGTTGACTTCTTCCGAGGATCTGCTCGGTGTTCCTCCCGACGGTGATCTCCGAGGTTCAGAAATCTCTGTTGGATAACTTCCCGAGTCAAAGTTCCTCCCGAGGTAAGCTTTAAGCTTACGGAGCCTTTTTCGTATGTCCGAGATTAAAGAAGCTTTGTTCTCCATGCAACCGAGACAAGGCCCCTGGGCACGACGGTTTTCCCCCCATTTTTTTCAAGTTATGTGGGATGTTGTGGGCTCGGATGTGTGCGAAGCAATTCGGGAGATTCAAGCCTCCAGATCCATCCATCCAAAACTAAATTCTACCTTTCTTGCTCTCATCCCTAAGTCTTATTCCTGCAAAAGTTTCTTTGATTATCGTCCCATTAGCCTGTGCAATGTTTTTTATAAAATCTTAACCAAGTCCATAGCCAACCGTCTGAGGTCCCTTCTTCCCTCCTTGGTTGGTCCTTCTCAAGGAAGCACCGTGAAAGGCAGAAACATTCTCGATGGTGTCATCACCATCCATGAAACCCTCCATTCTGCTCATCGCTCCAAAAATGCTGCTCTTTTCCTCAAGTTGGACATGAATAAAGCTTTTGACAGAGTTGACAAGAGGTTCCTTTGTGTTGTCCTCTTCAAGTTCGGCTTTCACCCTCATTGGATTGACCTTGTCAGTAGTTGCATATCCACTCCCTCCTTTTCTGTTCTAATCAACGGATCCCCTGTTGGGTATTTCCAAAGCGCCAGAGGCCTCAGACAAGGTGACCCTCTGTCTCCTATTCTATTCATCCTTCTGGTTGAGGTTTTGAGTTGGTCTTTGAAAGAGGCTCTTCGCCAGAATAAGATCTCCGGCATTTTGCCCACCTCCGAGTCGATCCTGTCTCTCATCAGCAATTTGTGGATGACACCCTCATCTCCACTGGGGCGTCCGTCACTCAAGCCAAATCCATCAAGCGAATCCTCTCCCGTTATGAAAAGGCTGCCGGACAGAAAGTCAATTACATCAAAAGCAAAATTTACTTTATTAACACTCCTATGCGAAGGCAACTCCGCATAGCCAAAATTTTGGAATGCACTATTGATTCCCTGCCTGCGTCTTATCTGGGTTTACCTCTGGCTTGTAATGGCCGGGCCAATGGAAGCATGTGGGACATGATCCTGGAACGTCTTCACAAAAAGCTGAGCACTTGGAAAGGCAAATTCCTGTCGCAAGCTGGGAAAGCCACCCTTACCAAAGCTTGTCTCCAAGGAATCCCAACTTACTTCATGTCTGTGTTCATGCTGCCTGTTTCTGTCCACTCCAAGATTGAAAAGATTCAGAGGACCTTTCTGTGGTCTGGCAATGAAGAAAAATCCAGAATCCCTCTTGTGGCTTGGGATAAGGTTTGCTTGCGAAAGGACCAAGGCGGCATGGGAATGAGGAGATCAAGACTCATGAAAACTGCTTTGATCGCTAAGCACGCTTGGAAGATCCTGACTAATGACCCAGCAGAGTGGGTCAAGCTGGTTAAGAGGAAGTATCTTGGATCGAGTTCTCTTTTTGATGTTGGGATTCCTCCTGAAGCGTCTGCCTTTTGGAAATCGGTGCTTCAAGCCCGCTCTCTAATCAGCTCTGGTGCTCGTTGGATTTTGGGTGATGGCAACTCCATTCTCTTTTGGAAGGACAGGTGGGTTACCGATGGAGCTCTCGAGTTGAGAGCGGACCTTGCTGGCTTTGAAAGCCCGGGGTGGATCCAAATTCCCAACTCAAGGTTGCGGACTTCATTGATCGGAGCTCTCTTCCCCCTCGATGGAATTTGCCAGTCCTGGACGGCTTTAACAATGAAATGACCTTTTTGTCTAATATTCTTCGGTCTATTTTAATTCCATCTGTTAGAAGAGACGACAGAATCATCTGGCGTGGCACGGAGGATGGTCTGTTCTCTGTCAAGACTGCCTATGACCTTCTTACTTGCGAGATTGCCATGGATCACCGATGGAAAGTGATTTGGAGGAAGGGTATTATTCCTAAAGTTAATTACTTTGCGTGGATTGCCTTTCATAATAAAGCCTTAACCATCGACAACCTCCATAAGAGGGGTTTTGCTATTCCCAACAGGTGCTTCTTGTGCTTTGCTGATTGTGAGACGACAGACCACTTATTTTTGCACTGTCCTTTTTCCCATTACTGTCCTCGGCACTCATCTGTCTTCCTTTCAAATCCTTTGGTGCACTCCCCGCTCCCTCAAAGATGCCTTCCACCAATGGCCCAATCCTTTCAAGAATCCTAAACTCCGCTTCCTTCTTGAGGCCTCTTTCCACCACTCCATTTGGCAGATTTGGCTAGAGAGGAATGCCAGAGTCTTCGGCAAGGTCCCTAGAGTACCTCCCTGTGTCGCTCAGAGAGCCTTATCCTTCGCCATTGAGAATTCTAAAGTTGTTCCTAGTTCCCGTCCCCGCCTTCCTGGCGAAGCAGCGATCTTCAAAAGTTTGGGCCTCTTCCCTTTTCATGATGGTGTTTCTAAGTCTCAGCGTGGGGATGTTATGTGGACCAAGCCCCCTGTGGGCTGGATTAAATTAAACTTTGACGGTGCGGCCAAAGGCAATCCTGGCCCCGTTGGTTCTGGTGGTGTGGTTAGAGACCATAACGGGAATCTCGTGTTGGCTTATTGTGAAGATTTGGGCGCCCAGACTAACCACTATGCTTGAAGCCAGAAGTGTTTTGAAAGGTATCCAGATCCTCTCCGAGGATCCTCGGCCTTTGATAGTCGAAGGTGATTCGCTCAATATAGTCAACTATCTGCTAGGCTCTAAAGACCCGTCTTGGAGGGTCTACAACATCATTCTTGAGGCTAGGATGCTCCTCTCTCAACGTGACAGGTGGAAGGCGTGTCATATTTTTAGGGAAGGAAATCGCGTGGCAGACCACATGGCCAACAAAGGGCTTGCGACCACGTGTCCTGTTGTGTGGCGCTCACGCTTCCCGTCTGAGGTGGCGAGTTTGGCCAATGCGGATATCCTCTCATGATGTTCTCCCCGCTTCAGAAGGTCATTCGTTTGGTTTGGCTATTTCTGCTTTCGATGGTCAAATTTCTCAGGTTAGTATTTTTGTTTTCCTTGGTAAAAGGTGGTTTGTTTCCAGGATATTCAGGCATAAGGGCCCTACTTGTAGCTTTCGGGCAATTAGCAGTTTTTGTTTTCTGTCATCAGTTTTATTCCTCCAGCCACAAGGCATGATGCACATTCCAGCCAGGCTGATTTTGTACATAAGGTTTTGGGATCCTCTATAAAAACCCATTGTTAATCTATTAAAATAATTACCAAAAAAAAAAAAAATTATCCAAGTTTAATAATTAATCATTTCCAACTTCCTTGATGCTTTTATTTGTTGTGTTAAACTTTTTGTAATCGTCTGTATGCTGCGTCAATATGTTGCATCCCCTATGTTATTGATTTAAAATAAAACAAAATACAATCTCCTTGTTTCAACATCATAGCCATCGGTCTCATTTTATGAGATTAAATGTTTTCTTTCGACGTTATTTCATCTTCAATGAAAAGAATCCACGATCTATTTTTTTTGTTGAATATAAATCTAGGTTTGTATAAAACATCAACTTTTGGGTTTCATACTCATAATATGCCATTGAATTCAAATTTTTGTGCAACCATACCTTACACTTTCCTCTCTGCGCATAATAGAAATAATAAAAACATAGAATAATACTCCTATGCTATGCAGGTGATGCATGAAATACCACACCTCAACCTTTGAAGCTCCGTGTAGCAGGACAAGGTGTGTTGCACCTATGATGATGTCACCTACTAAATATGTTGTTTTGGATGTTTATTGTATTAACCAGTCACTCCTATTCCTGTAAACTATATGTCATCACTGATTGATATTTTAATCACTATGCAATCGATTGATCATGAATCTGCAATAGAGGCTTAAACTTATTGCAACTGACTTGTTCAAATTCTCTTGCACCACCAAAATAGTCAAAATAAGTCCTTGTTGTTTTTTTTATAGGTAGAAAATTTTATATACAACGGGTTTTTGAAGGATCCCAAAACCTTATTCAAAATAGAAGCCACAAATTAGATTTGGACCAAGAGAAAAAAAAATAGACCGGGGTGAGCCCCAAGCCATCAACCTAAAAAAAATTAACCCATCCTGATAAGAAAAAGGACAAAATCAAGGGTACCAAGGTCCTTGGGACTAAACCTGCAAAATACGCTTGTTGATTCAAACAGAAACCAAAAACTAGAAACAAACCTCCACCCATAGCAGCTCAGGGGCCTTGGGCCCAAGCAGACCAAGCACCATCCCCGCCCATCCTGCTGCATGAGGTGAACTCCCAAGGCAACTCCAAGCGGGGACCCCGCACCAGGGAACTAATTCCTGTCACCATCGGGGCCATCCTCCAGCCTGCGTCGGAGCTCCTTGAAGGCATTGAGAACTGTTGTAGTCACATTGGTATTCGAGGTGAGAGAGTTGATCACCATGTCGATAAGGATACTAGTCGGGAAGATCCCAAACTTGTTCTTAGAATCCAAGCTGATCTCAATGGTTTTTGAGGTATCAAATTTGGGCCTCTTGAGTCTGGTCGAGGACCTTCTCCCGCCAGGGGTCACCCCTCTTGCAGAGCTTGCATCAGGGGTCAAAAAGCCACTAGGGACCTAAGACGATGCCTTGCATTTTTGGGTAGGCATGCACTCTCTAGGGGGAGGGGAATCTTCAGGGTCACTGGGAATGTCCTCTCTAGACTTAGAAGCATTAGGGGAGGTGATAGAGGAGGCGACAGTATTAGAGGGGAGGACAGAGGACAGGGGGATACTCTAGAGTGGGGACTGATGGGCCAGAGCATGGCAGTAGAGGACGGCCATGAGTACTTGGTAGGAAGGGCAAGAGTGGTTTTTTTAAGCTCTATCGATGGCAAGGCCTAGGGAGTAAAGCAAAAAATAGGGAGTGCTCAGCAAGGTGGCATCACAAAGGTGTTTAATGAAACTCAAATGGAAACTGAACATCTTCTGGTTCGGGTCATCACAAGTAATAAATTGCATTACGAGAACTAGGGCTTCATCAAATTGTTTGGGGAGGTTAGTTCTAAATAGATTCGTCCTATCCCAATTCTATTTTGGAAAGTAGAGAGCTCCTCCTCCCAATTGTGTTTGTCTCTATGAATGAACTTCCACTTTTTGATGCACAACAGAAAATTACACATCCCAAATCCCAATTTTTCATTCAAAAGTTGTAATAAATTTACCGTAACAGCTCGCAGGCTTTACAGAAACTAGCGCAACGGCTTAGTTTTCTCTATTCTCTAGTGCAATTCCCTAAATCTCCATCCCTATCCTATTACAAATTTTGGGTTTTTATAGAGGCATCGACCCTCTGAATCATCATTACACAAAATGCAGAGTACACAAACCGCTTCATAATCCCACTCTGCACGGTCCCTGTCACTGCCGTCTTACTCCTGTCCATTGCCACAGTTCTTCGCATGACTCTTGGTCTTCACCTACTTCCACTATACCTTGGTGCCATGTGTTGTTCAGTGCTGCCACGTGTCACTCAATGACCCCCTTCTGTAACGGTCCCTGTAACCACTTGCTCCTTCTGAGTCATGAACAACCTATCGCGATATCATGACATCTTCTTCCTCTTTCTCTTCCTCTTCTCTTTTGGTCACGATATCGCGACATGTCGCGATATCACGATATTTCTGCTTCCTTTCTTTCTCTCTCCTCTTCGGGTCGTGATACCATGACATGTCATGATATCGTGACATCTTTCCTCTCCTGCCCTTCCTTTCCATTTTCGGTCGTGATATTGCGACATGTCATGATATCACAAAAATTTTCTTCTTCGCTTCCTTTCTCCTCTTCAGGTCGTGAAATCGTGACATGTCATGATATCGCAACATCTTCTCTTTTTGCTTTCTCTCTCTTCTTTGTGTCACGAAATCACGACATGTCACGATATCGCGACATCTTCTCTTTTTGCTTCCTTCTCTCCTCTTTGGGTCATGAAATCGTGACATGTCACGATATCGCGACATCTCTTTCTGCTTTCTCTCTCTTCTTCATGTCATGAAATCGTGACTCTTTTCTTCTCTGCCAAAACATGTCGTGATATCGCGACAATTTTCCCCCTTGCCGAAACATGTCGTGATATCACGATAGTTTTTCTCCTTGGCAAAACATGTCACGATATCGCAACATTTTTCCTCCGTTATTTCGGTCACGATATCACAAAATTTTTCCTCTGCACCTTCTCTCTCCTATTTCGATCGCGATATCGCGACACTTTTTTTGTCATGATATCGCGACAGTTTTCCTCTGCACCTCTCTCCTGTTTTGATCGCGATTTGGTGACATGTCGTGATATCACGACATTTTTCTCCTAGGCCTTCTCTCTCCTCTTTTTGGTCATGATATCATGACATTTTCCTCCTCTTATTTCTCTCTCCTTCCTGAGTCACGAGAACATGACATGTTGCGATATCACGAAACTTTTCCTGTCGCGATATCGCAACACCAAGGCCAACACTTAGAAATTTTTTTGTTGATGCAAAATGGCTCTGCTACCACTGGATGCTCCTACATCAGACACCCAGGGTTGATGGAGAAGTGACCTTCACTTCTGTACTGTTTGGTCACCACCTTCTGTAACATCTCCAAACGTGCACCTGCCTCTGCAGCCCGCTTAAACTCTGTCTCCTAGCCATCTAAAAAATTTATACCCTCTACCAAACAGATTCTGGCACTGCTACACACATTTTCATCCATTGCTTGCAATGGCTTCAACTTGTGGCACACTCCATCTTTTGTCAGGGAGTACGTATTTGCATGACCATCGTGCACCGCACACCAATCAAACTGCCATGGCCTTCCCAATAGCAAATGGCAAGCATCCATAGGGAAAACATCACACAGGACCTCATCCTAGTATCTCCCAATATTAAACATGACTAAGCACTGTTCATGGACCCATGCCCTATGGTCCTTCCACAACCACGCAATCCGGTATGGATGCGGGTGTCTCCTCCTCTCCAACTGTAACTTAGTAACCATTTCTTTAGAGACTAAGTTATCAGTACTTCCATTGTCTATAATAACATTACAGACCTTACCTGAACATTTGCACCTTGTGCAAAATAGGCACTTCCTCTGTTCTGGTTTCTCCTCCTCATTCAACAAGGCTCTCCTTACGACCATAACTTCTCCTCTCTCTGCCTCCTTAGAGTGCTCAGATTCAACATCATCCTATGCTACAATAGCTCTGGCATGACCCTCAGGTATCTTGTTCATCCTTTCTTAGTGTTGGGGACACTCGAATGTCTGATGTCCCTCTTCTCCACAATTTTAGTGTTCCATGAAATACTCCTCTTCCATACCCATGCCTAGGTCTACCTCTTCCTCTTTGGTAACCATTATTCTGATTACGTGGGTGGTAGGTATTCTCCTCTTTCTCCTCTTTCTTGTCCTGACTGCTACTAGCTTCTTCTTTCTTCTCATCTCATCCTCCATCTATTCCTCCACTGGTTCTTCCACCAGTTCTTCCACCACGCTCTCTTCCTCTCTGCTTACCCTCAAACCTTCTATTTAGCTTCTCTTCAACCTTCAGAGAAAACTGGTAAGCATCCTCAATGGTGCTCATCCTAACCAGACTCAACTCCTCTTGAATATTGGTTTGCAATCCATTGATGTAACGGGCTACCTTCTCTTTGTTAGCCTCTGAATGGCCAGTTCTAATTGAGATCTTGTAGAACTCCTCTGTATAATCCTTAACATATTTGTTCGACTGCCTCAAACTCTACATTTTCCTCAATAGATCCAGTTCGTAATCTGTAGGAATAAACGGTCTCTTCATCTTCTCTATCATTCGCTCCCACCTGGTGATCCTTTCCTTTCCTCTTTTGTTTAGTTCCATCTGCACTCCTTTCCACCATATGCTAGCATGATCCTTTATCTTGGTCTTAGCAAATCTGACCCTATCAGGATCTTCAACCTCCTCATACTCAAAGTATTCCTCCAAATCATTGATCCAGTCAATCAACTCCTTTGGATCAAGGTTTCTCGAATACACAGAAACCTCCATATTCGGTCTCTTTCCAATATGAGATATGGCTCTGTATAACCTGGCTTGTGCAGGATCTATGGCCTCTTCTTCTTCCTCAAATTGGTCCTCTACTTTGTCCACTTCATCTTCACTGCCTTCTTCTCTCCTGGGCTCAAACCCTCTGTGCAGTTCCTCTTGCAGTGCCTAAACTTGCCTCTGTAAAGCTCTAAAATCTTCCCCTGGCACCATATTTCTCCCATCACCATGGTTTCTTCATGGAGGCATTCTTCCTCACTCTTCTTCTCACAAATATTTAACAGATCCTGGTGTAGTAGCCTCATTTTCGGTGATCCGCTCACATGCTCAGGGACCCTAAACTCTCTCTTCTCAGAACCCTTCCACAGATCCTAGTGCAAACTACCTCAGGTCTGACGATCTGTTTGCACACTCAGGAACATTAGCTCTGATACCACTTGACGTAGAGCAAAAAATTGCACACCCCAAATCCCAAATTTTCAGTCAAAATTTGGAATAAATTTATAGTAACAACCCACAGGATTTACAGAAACTAGCGCAACGGCTTAGTTTTCTCTATTCTCTAGTGCAATTCGCTAACTCTCCATCCCTATCCTATTACAATGTCTAGGTTTTTATAGAGGCCCCAACCCTCTGAATCATCATTACACAAAATGCAGAGTACACGAACCACTTCATAATCCCACTCTGCACGGTCCCTGTCACCGCCATCTTACTCCTGTCCACTGCCACATTTCTCTGCATGAATCTTGGTCTTCACCTACTTCCATTGTACCTTGGTGCCATGTGTTATTTAGTGCTTCCATGTGTCACTCAATGACCCTCTTCTATAACGGTCCCTGTAACTGCCTGCCCCTTCTGAGTCATGAACAACCTATCGTGATATCATGACATCTTCTTCCTCTTGCTCTTCCTCTTCTCTTCTGATCGTGATATCGTGACAAGTCACGATATCGTGACATTTTTGCTTCCTTTATTTCTCTCTCCTCTTTGGGTCGCGATACCGCAACATGTCATGATATCACGACATCTTTCCTCTCCTGCCCTTCATTTTCCTTTTCGATCGTGATATCGTGACATGTCACGATATCATGACATTTTTCTTCTTCGCTTCCTTTCTCCTCTTCAGGTAACGAAATCGTGACATGTCACGATATCGTGACATCTTCTCTTTCTTCTTTCTCTCTCTTCTTCGTGTCATGAAATCTTGACATGTCGCGATATCGTGACATCTTCTCTTTCTGCTTCCTTATCTCCTCTTCGGGTCGTAAAATCGTGACATGTCATGATATCACAACATCTTCTCTTTTTGCTTTCTCTCTCTTCTTCGTGTCACGAAATCGTGACTCTTTTCTTCTTTGCCAAAACATGTCACGATATTGCGACAATTTTCCTCCTTGTTGAAACATGTCGCGATATCATGAGAGTTTTTCTCCTTGGCAAAAAATGTCGCGATATCGCGACATTTTTCCTCCATGCCTTCTCTATCCTATTTCGGTCGTAATATCATGACACTTTTTCTATCGCGATATCGTGACAATTTTCCTTCGCACCTTCTCTCTCCTGTTTCAGTCATGATAATGTGACACCATTTTTGGCATGATATCACGACAGTTTTCCTCTGCACCTTCTCTCTCCTGTTTCGATCGCGATTTGGCGACATGTCACAATATCATGACATTTTTCTCCCAGGCCTTCTCTCTCCTCCTTTCAGTCATGATATTGTGAAATTTTACTCCTCTTATTTCTCTCTCCTTCTTGAGTCGCGAGAACACGACATGCATGTCTTGTCATGATATCGTGACACCAAGGCCAACACTTAGAAATTTTTTTGTTGATGCAAAATGGCTCTGCTGCCACTGGATGCTCCTGCATCACTTTTTCTCACGATGTAGATCAGTGAATTCGAACAAGAACTCTCTAGTGACTCTAAAATGTAGCCCTTTCACCTAGACCTCACCCTCATCTTAGGTGTCCAGGAAGCCCTAGGTGATATCCTCATCAGGCCCAACAAATTTTCCCAGAAAGGGGGTATACTCCTTGGCATCAGTAAATACCCTAGCAGACTCAGATAGGGAGAGGGTATTGGGTTCAATGTAAATGACCTTGGAAGTTGACATGGTGGGTTCGCAAAACACCCAAGGCAAAAAGTGCAAGATGGAAGTGGGGCCGATAGGGGAAGAAGCTCGCTAGGAAAATACAGGAGGGATGGGGATGGAAGGTGAAGGTGACAGGCCTCAAGGGGATATAAAGGTAAGGGGAGAAATTCAAAGAGGCAGCAAAGTATCACATGACTTGGGAGTTATCATCTAGGTCAGGGGAAGAAACGAGCAGAGAATGATAGGGCCAACGAGGCGGATGGCAGGTTTGGCAGTGAGGGGAAATGGGCCTAGGGATGGACTCCACATGGTGCACTAGCTAAGTTGGCATAGAGGACTGGACTTGTGTAGGCAACAGTCATTCCAGGGCTGCCAAGTTGGGGCAATACCATGATGCAAAGTCAACATCGAGGCACTCGACTTGAGGTGGCATGGGCCCACATGCTGTGTTGACGATGAGCCCAACAAAAATGCTAAAAAAAGAGTGGTTTACGAGCTACCTTTGACATGGATGTTGGGGAGGAAGACACCTGGTGCTGCACATAGCCTATTGGTCACCCTAAAATGATCATGATCATGGATGCCATTGGGAACTACCATCACGAAGAGAAACACAGTAAGGTCAACATCCCATGTGTGATTATTCTTGACATGGAGCTAGGTCATCCAGGGACAGTGGCAGGGGAGTCTAGGTGTCTAGAATGGAATCAATATTGAGGAGGTATTGGGATGTTTCTTGCACCAACCCGATGGGAAAATCCTTGGTCCAAATGTTGAGCCCTTTCGAAGAAGTTATGAGATTGGCCATAAAATCAGCCACCCTATTTCCTTCTCTGTATATGTGGCAGATGGAATGTTGGGTGAGCCCCAGAAGGATGGCCTGAACCTCTTGGATGATATTGTAGATGCATCATGAGCTATCACCATTTCTGAGGGTGGAATTAATGATTTTAATAGAGTCACCCTCGATGATCACTTTTCTAGGGGCATTCTAGAGGGCAAGGAACCCATGGAGTAACATTTTTTCTTCCAAAAAGTTATTGGTTTACATGTTGAGGGCCTCCGCGTAAGCTAATATTAAGGTCTCGGATGGCCCCACCAACTCCCAAGGATCCAAGGTTTTCCTTGGAGTCATTGTCACCCATGAGGAGGGGCAACCCACCTGGTCACAGCTCTAGGGGAGGGAACTGGGGGGGCCAGGGGGGGCCTGAACTCCAAGGTTGTTGAGGATAGAAGCCTCACTCGCCTTCTATGGAGGGATGATTGGGGGGAGGGAGCAAGAGTTATCAAGGGAAAATGCCATCACCTTGGTCACCACCGACTAGGGGTTATGGGCTAGGGAAGAGAATGCTCGGCCATTATGCTCAAGCCATGTTTTCCAACCCTCAAGAAACAACTAGAAGATTTTGATCTCAGATTTTAGGAAGGGTGCCAGGACCCAAGAGCACAAGAGGAGGAGTGCTCAGTCCTAGCAAAGTATCACAATGTCTTAGCCAGGGAGGAAACCTTCTAGAGACAGAAGTCAAGGGCCCTATGGATGGCCAATGGTGATGCCAATACTAAGTTTTTCCACACCTTGAACCTCTAAAATAGGAGCTCAAATAGAATCCCTGAGCTTATCTGCAGTGATGGTAGGGTAACTAAAGAGGATGAGGATATCAAGGCCAAAGCCATGATATTATTTCAAGAGCTTCTTGGTGATGAGCCTCAATCATCTCCCTTGGTGGTAGAGACCTTGCTAGAGCACATTCCCTCCTTGGTCCTAACCCATTCAAACGATATGCTTCTTCGACCCCTCTTGGATGAAGAAATAAGCACAACTATGTTTTCCATTAAAGCAAATTCTTCCCCAGTCCTGAACAGGTTCCCCCCTAGTTTTTCCAATCCTTCTGGGACCTCATTGGCCAGGATGTGTGTGTGGCCATTTGAGACCTCTATTTCACTAGCTCCATCCCTAGAGGCATCAACTCTACCTTTATTGCCCTGATTTTCAAGTCCTAGGTGGCCAAATCCCTAACTAACTTTTGTCCCATCAGCCTATGCAACGTCCTTTATAAAATCCTGACCAAGTTCCTAGCAACCAGACTCAAAGACATCCTTCCCCTGATCATTTCCACTAGCCATGGAAGCTCTATCAAAGTAAGGCTTATCATAGATGGGGTCATCATCATCCATGACGTGCTTCACTTTGCCCTCCACTCCAAGAAGTTATCCTTCTTGCTCAAACTTGACATGAATAAAGCCTTCGATAGAGTCAATCGGGAGTTCCTCTCCAACGTCCTCCTCAATTTTGGGTTCCATCCCTCCTGGGTCAACCTCATCAATAACTATGTGTCTTCCCCTTAGTTCTATGTCTTGATCAATGGCTTCCCGATTGGGTTCTTCCCCAGTTCTAGAGGCCTTCGTCAAGGTGACCCCTTGTCCTTGATCCTTTTCATCATCCTGGCTGAGGCCCTGGGTGACACCATTTTGAGTGTTGCTTCCTATGGTCTCATATCTGGCATCAGGCCTATGCCTGAGTTGCCCCTAGTGTCTCACCAGCAATTCATGGATGATACCATTCTTGCCACATTCACGTCGGTCCCTCAAGCTAAGGTCATCGAGAAGATCTTGATACCATACGAAGAGGTAGCTGGATAGAAGATCAATCTTTGTAAAATCAAAATCTATTTTCTTCACACCCCCCCAGCTAGGCAAGCCTAGATTGAGTGGATCTTGGGCTGCACCCCTGACACCCTGCCCTCCACCTACCTCAGGCTACCCCTGTTCATAGGGGTTTCTTCCAAGGCCTTGTGGAGTGGGATGATCGAGTGGGTCCAACAAAAATTTGCCTCTTGGAAGGGTCACCTCCTATCCCAAGCAGACAGGGACACTCTTATGTTCGTAGTTCTCCAAATCATTCCAGTGTACTTCATGTCTGTCTTCAAAATCTTGGCCTTGATTATAGCCCACATTGAACAAATCCAAAAACAATTTTTATGGTTTGGTAGTGAAGACAAGAAGAGGATTCCCCTGGTCTCCTAGCCCCTTATCTATAGTCCTAAATATGAGGTAGGTATCGAGCTTAGGTGGGTTCCCCTTATGAACAAAGCCCTCCTGGCCAAGCAAGCGTGGAAGGTGTTCATGAATGCCCCGGATGAATGGGTCAGTATTGTACGTAGGAAATATCTCCATCAGCACCCTTTCCTTAGCAACTTCTAGCCCAAAGATGGATTGACCTTATGGAAATCCATGACCCTCACAAACAAAATTATTAGGAAAGGGACATGATGGATCCTTGGTGATGGGGTGAAGATCAAGTTCTAGGAGGACAGGTTGATCCAATATGAAGCCTTAAGTGTTGATAGCGACCTTAGAGTCCTTAAACTAGGTCTGGAAGCCTCCAAAGGCCCTAATGTGTCAGAATACTTGGTCAAGGATCAAGGTAAGGGCACCTGGCGGCCCATCTTGAACCCTTGCCACCCGATTCAATATGCCAGGCTCCAACTCCTCCTTGAGATGACCATCATCCCTTTCAGTGGGGGGGAGGGCAGATGTGTCTGGCATGGCACTAGTAGTGGCTACTTCTCGGTCAAATATGCTTATGCCCTCCAAAGGTTCCCAATGGAGGCTCCTTTCATGGTCAAACAGGTGTGGGTCAAAAAGCTGATCCCCAAGATCAGCTACTTCATGTGGGTAGCCATCCAGAATAATATCCTTACTATTGATAATCTGGCCAGGAGGGGCTTCCAAATCCTAAATAGATGCTTCATTTGCTATGATGGTTGGGAATCAATCTATCATATCTTCCTCACTTGCCCCTTCATCATTGAGGCCGTGGGCCACCTCCTCACCCTATTTTCCATTCAGTGGGTTCCCCCAACTCCATCATCGACCTCTTTTCCCAGTGGCCCAATCCCTTTGCCCACCCCACCCTCCACTCCCTCTGGGCATTCTGCCTTCCCCACATGATTTGGAAAGTCACTGTTGTT
>JAQPPZ010007777.1:0-94455 GCA_028583015.1 Wollemia nobilis | reverse complement strand
CTTAAGTCCACTTATAGGCCCATATTTGTAAGCCTTCTTTAAGTTTCTACTCAAAACCTTTTCCATAATAATGAACAAATAAGGAGATACATGATCTCCTTGTCTAAGGTCTCTCTTGGATTTTAAAAATTATGTTACTAACCCATTGACCAACACTAAATACGAAATTGTAGAGACACAAGCTTTAATCCATCTAACCCATTTCTTCCCAAATCCAAACTTTTCAAAAACTACAAAAAGAAAATTACATTAAACCCTATCATAGGCTTTACTCATCTTAGGTTTTAAGATCATTGCTTTCTCTTTTCTTGAAGTTGTTGAATGTATAACTTCTTGAGCTACTATGATCCCATCCAGAATTTGTCTCTCTTTCATAATCCTCCTTGCTCTTCTGAAATAATTTTTTCTAGCAATGGCCTTAATCAATTATCCATCACTTTGAAGATAATATTATATGCCATATTACATAGGCCTATGGGTCTAAAAGAATCAAATAATTCAGCATCCTTCTTTTTTGGAATTAGGGTCAAATATGTTGCATTTATTTTATAAGATATGTATTGTTTTACTCTAGACTATTCCACTACCACCAATAAAGAATCCTTCACTATATCCTAGTTATGATGGTAAAAAGTTGCAAAGAGCCCATCTGGATCTGGGGGTTTATCCTTATTAAAAGGGAAAATAGCTAAATGAACTTCTTCTAGAGTAATAGTATCCATCATTTTTCTATTATCTTCATTCATTATAACTAAAGGTACATATTGAAGAAGTTTATCATTATGAACTCTAGTCTCCTTTGATACTAGAGTATTTTGATAAAAATAATCTACCTCTTTTCTAATTTCACTCTGATATTCAATCCAAACCCCTTCTATTTATTTAATTCTACTAATTTTGGATGTTGATATTTGTACTATAGCCATCCTATGAAAAAAATTGTATTTTTATCTCCTTTTTTTAACCAAGTCTGTCTTGATTTTAATCTTCAGAATTTATCTTCCTTGCTCAAAATATTATGATATTCACTAAGAAACTCTCTTTCCTCTAAGCTTGGATTATTATGATAACCTTTTTGGAATTTTGAAAGTTTATCTTTTAGTTCTTTCTTTTCAAAAAAGTTTCCAAAAGTGTTCGTGTTCCATTCTTTTAATCTAGATGTCATAGACTTAATCTGTTTTTGAAGAGCATACAACCCATAATTTTCTAAATAATTCCATGTTTGTGTTATCATATCAACAGCTTGAGGATGGTTTTCCCACATCTGCTCATATTTAAAATATGATCTTTTTCAAATTTACTTAACACCATTTTAACTCTTATTGACCAGTGATCTGGACCAAACCTTGTTAAGGTATTAATTTTAGCACAAGTTCCTTCATCTAGACAATGATCTGAGAGTATGCATTTGTCTAATTTTTTGGTATTAGGTTTTGGCCTCTCCTATTGTTGGTCCATGTATAATTGTCTTCTTCAAACTCAACCTTCCATAGATTATTGTTTTGAATAAGAGCCAAGAAACCTCTCATAATCTCATATCAAAATAAGAACCTAGTTTAAATTAAATAAGGTGTCTCATCAATTTCTTGTTCCTAAACATATTTATCCACAGTAAATATAATTTTATTTTTACCCTTAATACATATTACCCTATCCCACCATGGTTGTTTTTATTGTTTTATCATGATCTTTCATCACTACACTAATGTGTCATGATCAAGTTTCCTTGGTCATACATGATGTTTCCTCCAAAATTCGAGGGGGCACATCATTTAATGCAATAGAAAAAGGAAAATTTAACATCATCAATAATAAACAAATCAAAAGCATCAATCATCTTACATAATTAACTTCAAGTAACATCAAATCTATCTCAAAATTTGGGCATGAAGGTCAATTTTTAGCGCATTCATAATTCAATAAATGCATAAAAAGGGATAAGTATAGACACCCAATTTTGAACACATCATCAAGTCTTTAAAATTTACCAACATCTACGTCAACTAGAAAATCATGCATCTTAAGACCAAATCAAAGGGTATTTATTGCTCCTACAATAAAAGCACCATATCCTAGGTGGTACTGTTAGTGGTGCTACTGCCTACCTAATAGGGATTTTTCTAAAGTATCAAATTTCATATTTTCCTATCCACTAAACCTAGAAATGGTCACCTTAACACTAGCATCGGTATATTTATCACTACTATTACTCATGATCCCAATGTTATTGATGGTCATAAACATGAAAACAAAGTAGGCAGCTTAGAGGTGCCAACTGACCACCAAATATGAAAATTATCATGTCAGTCATGGTTGCCACGTCAACTATGCCTTGATTGGTAATCAAACCTTGAAACTTTTCTTCTTTTTCTCCCTCCTATCTACCATCCCCCTTTGCATATTATATTTTTTCAATATTACCTTCAATCAGATTCGTCCAAGCCATTCAACTATGTCACCTCTCCAACTTGCCAATTTTAGTAGATTCTTCGAAGGATCTTCTAAGGGATCCATGGCTTTTTATAAAACCATCACTTAGGGAGATCAATCATATGATATTTTGAAGCAACAAAGATCTATCAAATTGATGATTTTTCTAACACAATGAAGCTTTATTAAATTGAGGAATCATTTCACAATAGTAAAGGCTCTCTCTAATTGGTGATCCTCTTTCCACAAATCAAGCTCTCACCATGCTAAGAGTATTTCTCAAGGTTGTGCATGGTAAGACTTTTAGGACTATGACCAATCTCCTCATCTTAAAATTAATTTAGCTGTGCTTTCTTAAACTTAGCTCTTTTGTTATCTTTTGTATTGTCATTGATAATCATTTCATCCATTTTAGATTTTTGCAAAGGAAATCATGTTTGTAGTAATCACATAGCTACTAACATGTCTTCAACAGACCCCTGCATCTTTTTGGTCAATGTTCTGTACCGAATCATCCAATCATCAAGGGTTTTGTATCTAGAAATCTATTTTGGTATATTTACAAGCAAAAGTCCCATTGAAGAAAAGTCTTAGTGGTGCTACCATGCTTTTTTTTACCACAATAGATACTATGACTTTTTAGTAAAACATTTCACATAGGTAGAAAAAGTGATGGCTGACCTATCGCTCTTTTGTGTCACTTTTGTCTATGTAGATAGTCAACATTTTAGTTTATAGCTTTATTTTATTTCATTTTTCTTAACAAAGTTCTGATGCTAATAAAAGGAACTACAACTCTGCATTGATGCAGGTAGACCCTTATGTATTTGACTTCATTTTTTTTTTCTATTTCACATGTTTTTATGGAAGCAAGAGTAACAAGAAAAAGCACCACCAATTGTCAAAAGCATTAGCAAAACTTTTGCATAAACCAATGCTACTGCCATAAAAGTAGAACTAGGTTAAAATTTTCCATGTAGCATCTTTATCATTGTAAATTTGAATCAACATTGTTCTCTTTGTGTCTATTTTCCTATATTATTTTGTTTTTTGTTCTTTTATTAATTAAAGAAAAATAAAAAGAAAGGAACAGTAGCTAATTCTTAGTGTCATTAGGTGACCAACTATATCATTGCATTATTATTAAAGTAAAATTACATGTGATAACTTAATTTTGTTCATCTACTTTCTTTTTTTTACCCTTGCTAACAAATCAAAAATCTTATTTTCATTTAACATCGAGAGATAAAAGGCACATAGTTAATGAACCTTGCTTGTTGCATTCATAGTTAATTTAGTGCCAAATTAAGGCTAGGTGGTAAGGGAACTTATAGGTGTTTTCAAATTGAATCCACAAAATCATGAACTAGGCTTACAACTGCTCCTATCCTCAAAGTGATATGTTGTAGACTTGATACCCTATGGGAACCATAGGAACTAGTGCACCCTATTCTATAAGTCAAATCAAAGGCCCTCCATGATTTTTTTGTCTTGCAAATAATAATAATGATTAAAATTATATGTTTTTGCTCAACTAGTTAGATGCAACGAATTTCATAATATAAACTAGTTTCATAACATAAACCAAGGTTAAAATCCCATAGGTAAAAATATAAAAAATTTGGGATGAACTTAGGTTGGCTTTGATTGTTAGGCATATAAATATAAGAATGAAAAATATTAAAATTTTATAAATACAACTAAGATATCTATAAAATAAGAGAGGTTTAAATCGTAGATGTGTGGTTCATAATATTATATTTTTCTACACTTCTACATACACACCTAATACATGATACTTATGCACATCCTCACATTACATATTTGCACACTTAATTACATGACACTTGTGCACTTTCTCTCATTACACACTTGCACTCTTACATACATGACACTTGTGCATATCTTGCATATAGACACTTACATAAAAAGGAAATATAAATCACTCTCCTAAACTATAGACTCAAACCTTAATCTAATATTTACATTGTACCATAGGTACCATGGGGGTACATTAGCATGTACCAAATAATGTAATATTCTCCAACATTTAGTGTCTCTCCTTGGAATGGTACTACTAAATACCAAGGCACTCCCTAAAGAGCTTTAGGGATTTTTTGGGGTGTTCATTAAAAAATTCTCTATCTAAATTGAGGAAATTAAACTATCACCAGTACCAACTCAAACACTCCAAGGACAAGAATATTACCAACTTCTTAACAAGATGGCAAGCCCTAGTAGGAAGACTACAATATATTTTTCCTTCTAGGGGCCTACTTGACATCTTTAAAGGAAATATTAATGAGAAATTAGCCTTCTACATGGAGAAAACTAATGTCTCTTCATTTGAAGATATGATTGAAATGGCTAAGAAAGTAGAGATTGCCATCATCAAACGAGGGAAACTAAAATCTAAATTCAATAACGATGAAGACAAATCTTCTTGTAATAAAAAAGGTAGTATAAATAAACACATTTTTAGTGATGGTGTTATAGACTCTTGCCACACCAACAATGTCTACGCTAAAAAAAACCTTCAAAAACTTGTCTTATAAAATTCTAATTATCAAAACAAAAAAGAAGTTACTCTCACATGGAGGAACCCCTTTTAACCTTCTTAAAATGACTTCTTAAATCCATAATGATAGAACTTCCTTCTATAATCCTTCTAGAATATAAAGGAGAAAAAGATTCTTGGTTTTGACCAAATGAGCAATATGTTTTCCACTATATCAAAGGTCATGTGACTATGTGACTAGTAGATGAATGGGCCTCAAGAAATCAGTCCAAGAGCTTATTGATAATGGCAAAATTACTCTCAATGGATTTGATTCTCATCCCTCTTCTAATGAAGAACTATGATTTTTTTTATAATCTACTACCTAATCATAATCAAAACTAAAATGCACCATACAAAATTAACTATAGAAATGTACCACCTCCAAACCAAGGGATGGTGGATACACTCAATTTTTTTCATCACATTCATCATATCTATCACATTTGTGTTATAAGAAGGTAACAACACAAAAATTAGTTATACAATCAATCTTCAAGACCTGTCTGGTCTTTCATTTGAAAAGAACTTCTCCAGTCGAAGGACCTCCTTTAATAATTCAATATGGGACCAAGGCTAAGGATGATTTTCATTTGCTAAGGCAACTTGAGAACACCCCAACTACGATATTCCTTCAAAAATTTCTTAGATCTTCTTTAGTTCATAAAGACATATTAATAAAGATATTGAGTGAACAACTCATTTCTTGAGACCTAAATATTGATGAATTTACTTCCATAGTAGGTTCAAATAGGGCTAATCACATTAACATATAATTCCATGAGGATGAATTTCTTGATCCTTTTTATTGGATATTTTCCATTATTTATTATAGGCCATATTGGAGACAATTTAATTAAATGGATTTTAGTTGACAATGGATCCATTATAATGTTTATAGTTTGAAGTCCATAAATCATTTTAGGCTAACCAAACATGATTTAGAGAATTTTGATCTTGTTATAGTCTTACCCATTAGATTTGTGTCCCATACACTCAACACTCTTCTATGTCATGTCATGTGACTTTTCATACAATATTCTTCTTAGGAAGCCATAGATACATGAAATATAGGGTGTCCCTTCAACCCTGCATTAGTGCCTCAAATATAAATATAATAGCAAGACTTATCGCATCCCTACTAACCCTAAATATTTCACATATCATTAGGTAACTGAGTTTGAGAATTCAAAATCTTATATTTTTCCTTCTCTCGATTTGTCTTAAATTTTCTTCTTCTCAATCTTCCATCATTGATGCATTTAAATATAAATTATCCACCTAATAATGAACCTAAAATATAAGATAATAACTTAATCTCCATTAACACAAAATGCAATCCAAACAATAATCAATAAATCCTAAGACCTTGCCAATATTCCTCTGTCTCCTCAAACCTTAAGTTTGTTTCTTAGTAATAAGGGTAAAATAGTATAAATGGAAATTTTATCCTTCATTTGTGTTGGGACTACCAATGATGAGAAAATCCATGGCAGTAACCCTTACCCCATTGAAACAAAATATGCTTCATGGTTTTTATTAAGCTCATAATTCTCCCTAAGCAACTAACACAAGGAAAAGGGTTATAGGCTTTATGCCTAACTATAATGAACCTTTTTCTTCTTCTTCATTTGATAGCAAAAGGAAATTTGATCATCTTGATCAGTGTGATAGGGAATCACATTATTATAATATTTCTTTAAATGTACTATATTGGGATGAGGACCATGATCTTGGTTCATTGCTTCTCTTAGACCCTAGCCTCTCCAAATTTACCTAAATTATTAGAGTAAATTTTCTAACTTTTGTTTTTTAGCACAAGGATATCATGAACAATCCTCCCCAATATGTTTCTTTGGATTATCTAGGTCAAAACCATATTTATTTTGGGGGATCTATTTTCCAAATTGCAAATGTAGCCATATCATATAAAAACTAATAAGGCGATTGAGAAAAATGAGGGTTAAGCAAAAGGAGTGAACCACTTATGGCTCTGAGTTAGCATAGCACAACCTATTAGGAGGTTGTCCTCAAAGTATAAGATATTTAAGATAGGCTAGTTATTCCCCTAAGTTAGCTAAAGGTTATCCTTAGAGTAATACACTAACATGACATTAGGATAAACTACCTCACTTGGAGATAGGGAGATTCTATACTCGAATCTAGAGTATCCAAATAGGATTCAAAACATAAAGTATTGATTATAAGAATGGATATTGAGTCCCATATTTATAATTACAAGATATGTGGTGAAAAATATGCTAGAAGATAATAAGAATCTTTGCATAGATCTTTAGAAGATAAGAGAAATGAAAAGTAAAGATATTCTAGAATTTTCTCATGACAATGAGGTCTTAACACTTTTTTTAAGTGTTTTTGTCTATCATTGTGTGAGATTACATCAGCATGATATGAGCATAATGGCATATGCCATGTAGAAAATATTCATGTTGTTTACATGCTCCAACTAGAGCCCATTAAAAATTTGGAAAATTTGCAATCATTCTTAGGACAACTGCTTTCAAAATATTATCTTCTTCTTACGATTGTAGCACAATAGAGGATCCCACATTATTTGATGGTGGATCTAGAGGAATAACTTATAAGGGTTGTTCATCTACATATGCATAAATATCTAGAACTTCTTTAAAATTTATCCTAACAATATGTGTATTAAGATAATCTTGCCAAATGCCAAGTTATATGTTGAATGAATATTTTAAAGAAATCTAGGAATGGTGATGATATCCTCCTTACATATTGTCTAAGAATAATAATATCATCCAACTTGCCATTATTTAAAACATGTTCGATCATAGTTGTAGTAGTAAGACTCCATTATGCATAATTTACCAAGATATTGATCCTACTTGTAGAATTATATACAAAATATACATATGGTACATAATTAAATGAAATTTAAGGAGAGGAAGGAAAAAACTTCCTGATTTTTTAATAGAAGAAATGACAATATTTTGAATTAGTGAGATACTATTATAACCAATCATAATTCTATCCACCAAACATTTTTTATTGATAAAAGGGGGTTTTGAAAGGGTCCCCAAACCTTTTAAAAAGAAAGAAAAAAATGGAGGTGGTCCACTACAAGAAGACCTCAACCAACGGAGCTAGCTAGGAGATAAAAACAAAATTAAGGGTAGAGAGAAGAGATTTCCCAAGAACAAAAAAAAATAGAGCAAACATACACAAGGATTGACATAAACACCAAAGGGAAAAGGATTATCCCAAAACACCAAAAAATAGAAGGACCATCCCGAAACAATAACTAATCATAAGCGAGAGGATGGTCCTAATCATCAGTTTCCTTCTTCAAGGCTTCCATAGCTAGGGTCATCACCTTTTGAGTTTTGATCTTGTTGATGACCTTACTAGCTTGAAGAAGCATGGAGGTTTCTAGGAACATGATGTCATCCAAATCGATCAACAGATCAGAATCCTCAATGGATTGGGCTAATATTACACCAAGTGAGAGGTCTTCCATAATATACATGGCTTTACTAGAAGTATCAGGAGTCTTCTGATTCTTGAGTACCGAGGAAGAGGGATCAAGGGAAACCTTCTTTGAATCAATAACAAAAAAAAAATTGCTATCCCTCTAGAATATTTGGCCCTAGACGAGCACTGACAAGGAGATGGTGAATCCTTAGAATATCCAAAAGCAATATTATTCTTGCCACATTTTTTTAAATTAGCGATGCCCACCTCCGCTTCATAATCACTCAGAACGTCCTCTAGAGTGGCTTGCGAAGATCCTTCGCTAAGAGCAAAAAGAGTGGGTCGGTTGTTAGGGCTAACCATGATGGACAAGGTAGACCTCTAAACTTGATTCTGGATAGGATAGTTGTAAATTATCAGGTGCAACCACTGGTGCTTTGGGTGAGAATATTTACCTTTCCTCACATCGTCAAAAAAAATCTCCATGGAGCAAAACAAGTACTCAAGGATGTTTATGACTTTGATGTCCCTCAAATGATTGAGGAAAGCCATATGAAAGTTGTGAAGGAGTGAAGATGACTTGTCAATTATAAAATACTACATAACAGTTTGATTTGCGCATCTTGTTTACAAAATGAAGAAGGCACTTTATGGCCTCGGGCACCATGAGCTTGGTACTCTGCATTGATGGGTACTTCAAAGAATTTGGGTTCACCAGCAGTAGAAATGAACCCACCCTTTACTACCTCACAAGGAAATGACATCCTCATAGTTTGCTTGTATGTGGATGATCTCATATTCATGGGTAGTAATGAAAACTGAATATGAAGTTCAAAAACTCCATGATGGAGTAGTTTGAGATGAAGGATCTTGGCTTAATGCATACTTCCTTGGAATGGAGGTTCATCATCAATACAGGATCTTCATCTTCAACATAAGTATGTTCGGGACATGCTTAAGAGTTTGCTATGGAGCATTGCAAACCGTTGCACTCCGTTAGACATGGGATCCATTTAGCAAAGATGATGGAGCATCAAAAGTTGACGTGACCACTTTCGAAGCATAGTTGGGACTTTGATGTTTCTCGCCAACACCAAACCCGATATTCGATGTTGTTTCTCTGTCTCTCGATTTATGTCTAATCCTTCGAGTTGCATTTGCGGTAGCTAGAGAATTCTTAGATATGTAAAGGGTACATGGGATTTTGGAATCCATTACTATAATGTAACACTTCTAGCTTGTAGGCTTCGTGATAGTGATTGGGGTGCAACATTGATGACAAAATCAACCTCGGAATTGTTTTGTTGGGATACTAATAACTTGGAGTTCCAAGAAGGGTAGTAGCACTATCTTCTTGAGTGAGTATATGCGTACTCATGCTAGTACTCGCTTTATGGCTATGAAAGGTATTAGAAGAAATTGGAGAGCAACAAAGTGGACCAACAAGGATATTTGTGACAACATTAGTGCCATTCGTTGGCATACAATCCTTCCACCATAGTAGATCAAGCATTTTGATATGAAGTACCACTTCATCGAGATATGGTGGAAACTAATTGTTGAGCTTCACTATTGCCCCACTTTGGAGAATGTTGTGGAATCTTCACCAAGGCGCCGACTAAAGCTCAATTTGTAAAGCTGAGAGAGTGTATTGTCAGACCTCTCAACTTTAAGGGGGAGAATGTAGCAAGTGTGAACACTTAGTGGTTAGGCTAGGTTTAGTTGTCGGCAAATGTCGGCATGATTTTTAAGTTAATAAATTCTTCTCTTCCCCTTATCCCTCCATTCCCTCCTTTATTCCCTCTTCCTCCTTATCACTCCACCTCCTTTCCCCTTATTCCTCCAACTTCCCTTCTTTTCCTCTCCGTCGACTTCCTTCCTTCCCTCTTCTAATATAAATTAAACTATATCCTATGTTCATGGTTGTTGTAATAGCTCTGCAAGATTATTAATTAAATTTGTTTTATTTAGTTAATTTTCCTTTTTACCTCCTGGTCCAAATTCAATAAAAAGGATAAGAACCTTGTGCCTCCCTAACAATACCTCTATCGTTCTCAGCTAAAATTTTCCCTTTATATTTGAAATGCAACAACTTCATAGCCATAGTATGCTTTTCCTGGCGGATGAAGTCACCATAATTAATTAGACCTATAATTTCAGCAAATATATCAATGGTAATGCTAAACATGTATCCACGGAGGGTCACAATACCATTGTCCCAAGACTTAACAAGCTTCATAAGAAAGGGATAAAACCATGGGAACATAAATTTTCTTCAACCATGGGATAAATCTAGAGGGAAACAAGCTTCAACGAAGCCATCTTTGAAAGCCACCATCAAACAGTTTTACTCACATCTCCTTTGTGAGCCTCAAACCAAACACCACTCTTCTAAAGCACAGGAAAGGACACGAGTAGATGAAGGGGAATTTGCATATGCCTGGAATTTAAAGGTGATTTACATAAGTAGTCATGAATTAACATGACAATGCTTTTGGATAAATCACTATATATGGATTGTTGGTAGCACACCTCAACCTAGAAACACCAACTTAGGTCAAAATGCCCATCAAACATTTTGACCTAAGATAATTCTCTAGTTAATGCATCAAGTAGTGAATTTTCTTTGCCTGGAATGTATTCAACAATGAATTGATATTGTGACAAAATTCTTTACCACCATGCATACCTTCCTCTACATAATGGGGCTGAAATATTTTTGTTCATAAACCACTTAAAATTTTGGCTATCTATTTTGACTGTAATTTTTTAGGAAGTAAGATTGTTTTGCATTTTTCTATCCCTTTGACTATAGCTAAGATTTATTTTTCAATTGGCTAATTTTTCCTCTTTTTCTCATTTCACCAATAGAATACATCCCCAAAATTCTTTTGAAGCATCAGTCTGGAGAACATAAGGCCTTGAAAATGCAGGCTCCAATGGGGGAATATATTGGTAGTATAATTTAAGTTCTCTTACTACATCAAAGGTATTTCTATCCCACTTGTATGGCTCTTTTCTCATACATTCCCTTATGGTCTTAGTGATTCTTGTCAAATGGGGTATATAATCATGAAGGTAATGTATACAACCTAAAAATATCTAATATTGTTATTTATTTTTCAATTTGTTTGGAAAATTTTAATCTTTTCTAAAACATTAGGTTGCATGACAATATGAACATATTGAAGAATTACTCCAAAAAAGTTGACTTCAAAAACTTCTTTTTATTAGCATACAATGCAATACCATGTTTTATGATAAAAAATTTAAATTGTTGCAAATGTTGTTGATGTTCATCCATTGTTTTACTGAAGATCAAGAAATCATCAATATAGTTAGCAATAAAATTATAATAGTTCTAGAATATTTTTTTCATTCTCATTTGAAACTATGCAGACACATTTTTCATGCTAAATGGCATAACAAGCCATTCGTATAATCCTACTGGTGTTGAAAAGGTTTTCTTATGAATATCTTTGTAATGAATTTTTATTTTATGATATCTAGAAATACAGTTAATCTTAGAGAAGATTTTACCCTGTCCAATGCTTTGGATCAGCTATTGTTTGTCTGGAAGTGACCATTTAATATTTAGAGTTATTGCATTTAATGGAATATAATTTATTACCATTATGGTTTTCCCTCTTTTTTGTTCAGAATGCTTTCGAATAATAAAATCAAAGCATGAGTATGCAGAATCTAAAGGTTGGATCAAACCTTTTTGTAGCAGCTCCTTTACCTAGTTTCTGGCTTCTTGATCGTCTTGTTTATTCAAAACTATTTTCTTTCCTATTATTGGCATATTATGAAGATTTGGGATTTCATCCATGGGTGAATATTTACTCCATCTATCTAATGGATGTTCTACACAACATTTTGATCTTGGAACACAAAATAAATTCTAGGAACTATATTTTTTTATCCATCTATATTTAAAATTATGCAATGTTGAGCAAAAATGTAAGGACCAAACTGATTTAGAAATGGACTTCTAAGTCCCACATCATGTCTAGCATCATTTATTTGAACAAAATTAGAATGAACTATTTTTTCTCCAATTTGGAGAGGAATATCAAAAGCAAAGTATTATTAACCCTTTGGATCCATTCATTGTAGATACCATATATTATGATCTTGACTCTATCCATGATGCAACCAATGTTTCATGATAGAATTCTTATTGCAAGAAATAAACATATATATTATTTTTTTATCCTTTTAGCTACATAAGATATATAGGGGACACACAATAAACAACCTAGAATATTTATTAGAATACTTACTTGATCCAAGGTTGATCCTAGACAAATTCATGCTCCAAAATTATCGATCGTGAATTAGATCAAATATGAAAATCAACAAAAACTTGGAAAAACTTATCAATGTTTGGGGGCCTGTATAGGCCATTATGTGATTGAGCTTGGAGGCACAATAGTCAAGCTCCCTTGGTCCTTTTAGTTGACCGTTCAAAAGTAAAAATGATTGTTGACCTTTAGGAACAAACAAATAAAGCATGGAATAAAATGTAGACAAATGAATGCAATGGAAAACAAGCATGCAAGATATAACCTAGGGTTTTGGGAATAAATATTTATCCCCAAGCTATTGTTGTCATGACCCATCCCTTGGCAGACTTTTATTTTCTTTAGATGTATGTTTTGTACAGTTGTCTTATGGATGAGTTACTTGACTATGTGTTTATTGCTATGGGAAAATATGTATGTTGTGGAAGATGTAAATATTGCCTTAATGAAATGATAGACTATTTCCATGTTTAGTTGGTAACTATATAGATTTTATGGAAGGATAAGATGTTGCTAATGGATTTTACTTTTGCATGAATAGGTTTTCTAATGTGGCAAGAAAGAATTAACCACCGAGAAAGGAATACTTAAGAGAAATTTTGTGATAGTTGTCGGAATATTGGAGAGACTACATGGATGAATACCCTCTTTTATGAAAATACATATCATAACTTGCTCAAAAAAAAAAGAAACTATATTTGCTAATTTAATCCTTTAAAAAAAAAAAAATGTTTTGGTTAAGCATAACTGCATAAAAAAGATGATTAATTTTCTTTATTTCTTATCTCCTAGTCGGTAGCTCATCATGGGCTTGCTCCATATAATTGAAGTCTATTTATAGGAGAACACTATACAAAGAGACATCTAGTCTTTAATCCTATGGAGCATGTTTTATATTTTGTTCATGAAGTTTTCTCTTTGTGGAAATGGATATTTTTGGCATCCGAGGTCTTGAACTCATTGTTGGAGATAAATTATGGTTTGAAAATCTGGTAGCTATATCAAGTTTTGGGAATGAAGTTAATGTTCTGATAGCTCAACATGAGTGGGAAATAAAAAGGACTAAAAATAAATTAACAGACACTAGAAAAAGTGAGGGAGAAGAGGATTGGTGCTGAAAATGAGGTTCAAGGACTCTAATGCAGAAGATCGATTCTGGACTAGAATGGACTACGTACTTGAGGTAACCTTGAGAATACTCAGTTGATATGAGTTTTAGAGTAAATATGTTATTTTTAAATGTTAAATTGAATGTTATATTTTGTTATATGATGGTTTCCAAGTCTATTATGAGAAACAATGAATAATGGAAGACTCTAATTGTTATAATAGACATAGCTATGTGTGACTTAGAGTGCATTCTTTTTCATTTTCTATGCATGAGGAACTGGTAGTAATCCAAAGATTCAATTTGTTCAGCTTAGAACCTGGTATTATCCAAGAAGTCTAGTTGTTTCAACATAAAACCTAGTGTTTCCAAACTTGTGAGTGTTTTTCTTATGACCGAATACAATTTGTAATGTGGTTGGGATAAAATCTATCAAGAGGTAGGTAGATTTTTAGTGGTGAAAATATTGGCTAAGCGAAGCTGGTGTAAATAGCCATATAGCTTTAAGTTTGGGAAGATTATTTTTGCAGTGTTGTCTTGCATTGTTATATCTCTGGAAAGGTAATATCTGGAAAATGATAGCCAACTGGTCTTGCATTGTTATATCTCTACCAAGCTAAGCTTTAGAAAATTATAACCAACTGGTCTTGCATTGTTATATATCTGGCAAGTTAAGCTTTGGAAGATGATAGCCAACTGTTCTTGTATTTTTATATCTCTAACAAGATAAGATTTGGAAAATGATAGCCAACTGGTCTTGCATTGTTACATCTCTATAAAGCCAAGCTTCAGAAAAATGTGATCCAACTTATATGGTATTTTTATATAGATGTCATATAGGAGATAGATATCGAAGGTGTCACCGAGTCTGAGAACTTCTTGGCCATGGATGTATTAATATTCGATTGTGTAATGACATACTTAGATAAATGATGAGTGTTATTTGAGTCATACTCCACATCTTATATCAAATAGTTGTAGTTTGTGAAACGTATTGGATAGAATTTTCTATACTGGTAGAGGGTTTAATAGAATTTATTATTTTATAATAAATATAGATCTATATTATCTATTGAATTGGTGATACAATAATACTCCTATTACCTTGATATTTTATGGTTAACGAAGTTGCTATCATAATAATGATAGAGGAGTGCAATGATGCTTTTTTGATTGTGATGACTTAGCAATGTCATAAAGTTGGGTTCCATTTCATTGTCAGATGTTGTATGAGTTATCTCTACTAGAGTAGGATATAGTTGATTAATTAGATAGAGTAGTTGCTCTTCCTTATCTATCTGTGTGATGGTTTCTCCTTGAGCTGGAATAATTACTATTTTATTGAGATAGTAAGGATATGAGTGATCTTTGGCTATGTCTAGCAACGCTGGTGGAGTAGGTGTAATGTAGAATCCTCTTTTGGGAGAATTGAAATCCCATGGTATTATGGATAAGATGAGTTTAAGGAAAAACTCAAGCAACGTGGCACTGGAAATAGAATGGACTCCCAGTAAAAATGAGGATTTATGAAAGTATTGCTTATTGTAACCGTTTTCCAATTGATGGAAATCATAAAAGAATATGAATTTTAATGCTAAGTTTTCCCCATTCGGGGGTTTCTCCTAGGGTAAAGCATTTGAGTTATGTGTGAATGATTATATGGAATTCTCATGTTGACTATACTTTTTCTTATGATAGTTATTGTAATTAAATGATGTCCATGGATAATGTAACTCTTGTATGGTTATGTTTCTATCATTGCTTTAATGAATAAATATGGATTTTAATCGAGATGTTATCAATGAAATTTGTGTTAAAAAGGATGTATGCTACTAAATGAAATATGAATTATTGGTTAGAAGATGTGTATTTTTAAAATAGTAGTAAGTTTAATAATGAGTATTCATGGGCGTGTTGATTAAGTGTTTTCTTAATTAACAAAGGGAAACCAAAGAAAATCATTTTATTTTCTTAAAATGGATGCCTTTTTTTGGCCAAAACTAGAAATGGCCAAGCATAGAAACAACTATCACGATAGTATGGGGTGGACGATATTTTGAGGAGTTAGGTTCCTTCATGGGTGGTTCTAGCTATCTACGTTGCAAAACAAGGAAAAGGGAAAAGGGGAAAGAAATAAATAAAGATGGTAGTAGCCATAACTCACAAGGATGGGTATAGTTGTATCAAGACCTATGCAAGTAACATACCCCTTATAAAACACGGATCTGATACCTAATAGATCACCTAATTGTATCTTTGTTCTAACTTTTATTAGTGGCAGACAGGAGGTAAATTCTAGTACCAATGATTAGGTGCATGAAATCTAGGATGCAGAATCAAAGCACTCCTATCTTATTGGCATTAGTAGAATTAAACCCCTAATCCATATTAATGAACATGCACCCCTGCATCACTCAAGTAACCCCACAAAATATAGACAGCAGAATAACATGAGATAACTTAAACAACCAAACATAAATGGACATTCATACATTCAGTAAAGAACAAGAGGACACAGCCAAAGATCAAACAATGTAGAATTTGTATTTACATATGAGTTATATTATATAATAATTATAGTGGCTAAAGATTCACCTGTAGGAATGACCAATATTCCACTATTTATAGTCATATTTACATCAATTTCAAAATTTGTACATTAATAATGGTAGGTGGGAAGATGCCCTTGTAGCTAATGAGCACTACTCTTGTACACTACTTTGAAAAGCGTTGATCTTATAGAAGGTGGTAGATGCTTCAAGATCAATCTGGGCCTTTGGATATTCTAACATTTCTACCTAGTTCATTATTCTTAGGCTACCCTGTCCTTCTCCTTGACTGACGATCCCCTAGTTAGGCGGTGCATGACAGACAATGCAGTACCTTGGGGGAACTACATCAAAAATTAGTCACTTATGTATATAGTGTCAGGTACTGCAATAGTGGGTGGGTCTTCATTTACATCTTTAGCAATGGTGAAAACATTTTGCATTGGGTGGGTTCTTCTTTTATACTTTCTTCCACTAGTAGAGGCCCGAGAAGAGAGGTCAGGTTTTTCTTACATGTTCCACCCATCTTACACTATTAACTTCCTACCCTAAATGTGTAGAGTTTTTCCTTGTCCTTGAGGGTAGGTTTGGACCATTATTCTGCCTATGCAAGGAACATTCAGCCAACAAGTTGGGTGGATCTTTTGAAAAGTTTCCTTCAAGATCATGGGAAAATTATACCCACTCTATGGCTTGCTATGTTTCATTTCATCATTTTCTCATCACTTTGATCTATTCAGGACTATTGTCACCTCTTGACTTATTTTTCCCATCCATAAATGTCTTCAAAACTTGATGAACTCCTTTGGAGATTCATCACCCTGCAAGTGGTTGTAAAAATTCAAAATTACACCCACATTCTTGGTGACTCATATGGACTTTTCCATTACAAGAAATGAGGACATAGAACACTACACCTCAAAACACACAAAGCAATATTAAGAAAGAAAAAAATGAGGGCACAAAATAAAGCAGCCAAGAAAAGTTGCAAGAAAAAGGAGGAAGAAATTCAAAGGTGAATGGAAAATGAGGGGCAAGGGCAAAATAGGAGAAAAAAAGAGAAATATCAAGTAGAAACAACAAACAAAACTAGGAAAAGAGAACAAGAGGGGAAGAGGGAAGGGAGAGAAACACAAGTTGTAGCAAAAGCAAGGGTAAAATTGTTACTAATCACATTGGTGGTCAATAATGAAGAACTGAGGAAAGAGAAAGAATCAAAGGATGCAAATAAATAAAAGAAACAAAAGGGAAGGCATTTCATGGGACACCCACATGGAGCGCCTTACTACTAACATACCCCATCAAGTATCACAACAGATTCAAGAATAGATAGAATACCAAAGGCATTTGCCAATTTTGGTGTAACACTTATTTCTAACACAATCTTGTAAGAACCTTGTTTGTTCATTTTCACTCCTTCGAGGAGTTTTCAGATGTAGCGCTATTCTTGGATTCATACTTTTTAATTCATGTTTCTTCTACCATTCAGTATATTATATAGTTTCCCATTATTTGAGGAGTGGGCACTACATTCAAGCAGTAGATATATTTTACAAGATTATCCGCAGAGATGTTTGAATCTTTGAGCCTTAGATTCATTGGGCACAGGGTAACAACAACAAGATAAAAAAAATGAGTGTGATTTAAGGGTGAATCATGCTAATAGTCATTTCCCTTAGTCACCTAGAACTGGATGACACCACTATTGTGTGCCTTTGCACCTTTTTATTAGTTGAATTATGTACATAAAAATATGGCATGAATGACACACCACAACCATTGACTCATGCTGGAACTTATCCAATGAATCTGCACTAACTAAACCATATCATACTAAACTTTAGGTACTTCCTGTAGTTTGGTCAGCATTGTCAAATTTCCCAAGTCGAGAAGTATTCCTGACTTGGGAGATCACCATGTGTACCAGTACTTACACAATTTATAATCAATGTGGAAATAAACTTTACCACATGGAAGTCACTTTCTTGTACTATTTCATCTTGCAACAAGCTCAAAAATTGTTAGCTTTTGGGATTCACCTATTGTGAAATCTCATCTTCATATAGCTTCACTGACCTCACACATTTTATCTGTAGGCTTCATTGATCGAGCCTATTATTGATGGGACCTCCTCAAGAACCAATGGTTGATTGACTTTGTCATCACCAAGATGGCCAAGTCTTTGCTGGTTACACTCCTAGGCACAAAAAGGATGCAAAACTGCACCCTCCTTGTGTATGGTGTTCCCACCCATCTCTTGATGCTCCTTCTCTTGGGATAGGATGCAAGCACTAGATTTGTTGCCTTCTGCATTGATACTTGTGCTTCTCCCATTTGGGCATGAGATGATATCTACCCCTTGCATTCCATCAGTCTGCATCCTTGGCTCCTACACAACTTGATATGGGATCCAAGATGGATATTATGTAGTAGGTTGGGGATCAGTAGTGGATGGAAATGAGGATGGGAGGGAAGAGTCCCCTGAAGATGTTATTCCTACCAGGAGCAGGAGTCGCTCCACCTATACAGCCTCCCGAAAGACTTGGGGGAATCTATTTTCCCCAGTTTGTAGTAGGAGAAGGCCTATATTCGAGCTTAGATCTCATATATATTACAGGTGATCCTATGTGGGTGGTGGTTGGAATTCAGGAGAGATCATTCTCTAGATCCTTTAAAATCTTATGTTGAATTCAATTAGGTATTGGAAAGGTGCCCTCTTTATGTAGGAGAGATGCATCAAGAGTTGGAAAGGGTCCATGGAGCCATCAAATGTGTCGATGAGAGCTCCCACAAAATCTGCCCATGAGTAGATAGTTCTCCATTCAAGGGTATAGTACCAAAATAGCACCCTTCCTTAAAGTGACATGAAAAGGAGCCTGATCATGACATCTTCATGAGTAATTTCATCGATGGGCACCAGTGTAGCAACATATTCAAGATGCTTCCAAGCCATTCCCAAGGTGTTGTTGTATTTGGTCAGGACCCTTGGGAATCTCATATGTGCAGTGGAGGTTTAGTGGACTGGGGTCATTTCATTGGGGAAAATATGGCCAAGCCATCAAGGTACTAGTCTTTAGAAGTCTTAGTTTTGTTGTTGGAGTCAAATTCAAAATCGCCATGTTAGCATGTTATCTCCGTCAATGACATCAAGGCTACTCACCATACCTTGAGTCCTCTGAGATGTTTGGATCTTTAGCATGATCGGGTGACTGATATCATGATCTAGATGTGTCACTCAGTTGGAGTCGCTAGGTGAATTTGAGTAGATATGGGTAAATCAAAGAGCCACAAAACTCTGATTTCCTAAAACACGAGGACTTAGTGAAGTTACCAGTAGAGTTGTAAAAAATTATTGGTCATAAATCTGACACCATGCACAAGATGGGGAGTTCTACCAATACCAAGCATAGAAATGGTCACCACATCAATATGGGGTGAACGATCTTTGGAGGAGGTCGATTTCTTTGGGGGTGGTTCCAGCTATCTACACCATAAAACAAGAAAAAGGAAAAAGGGGAAAGAAATAAATAAATATGATCATAGCAAAAACTCACAAGGATGGGTATAGCCACATCAAGACCTATGAAAGAAACATACCCCTTATGAAACACAGATCCGACATCTAACAGATCACCCAACTATATCTTTGTTCTAGCTCTTATTAGCGATGGGCGGGAGGCAAATTCTAGTACCAAAAAAAGGTGCATGAGATCCAGGATGCAGAATCAAAGTGCTCCTATCTAAATGGTGTTAGTAGAAATAAACCCCCAACCCATATTAATGAACATGCACTCTTGCATCACTCAAGTAAACCCCACAAAATCCAGACAATAGAATAACACAAGATAACTTAAACAACTAAACATAAATGGAACTTCATACATTCAGTAAAGAACAAGAGGACACAGCCAAAGACCAAATAGTTCAAAATTTGTATTTACATAGGAGTAACCTTATATAAGAATTATAATGGCTAAAGAATTACCCTTAGGAATGACCAGCATTCCACTATTTATAGTCATATTTACATCGATTTCAAAATTTGGACATTAATGGCGGTAGGTGGGAAGACAACCCTTATAGCTTATGAGTGCCACTCTGGTACATTGCTCCTCTGGAAAGCTCTGATATTCTAGGAAGTGGCAGATGCTTCTAGATCAATATGGACATTTGGATCTTTTGATATTTCTACCCAGTTCATTATTCTTTAGCTACCCCATCCTTCCCCTCGACTAACGATCCCTTGGTTAGGCGATGCATGATAGACAAAGAAGTACCTTGAGGGCACCATACCAAAAATTAGTCACTTATGTGTATGACATCAAGTACTATAATAGTTGGTGAGTCTTCCTTTATATCTCAAGTGATGGTGGTAACCTTTTGTGCTAGGTGGGTTCTTCTTTTGTACTTCCTTCCACCCGTAGAGGCCCAAGAATATAGGTTGGGTGTTTCTTAAATGTTCTTCCCATATTGCACTCTTAACTTCCTGCCCTAGATGGGTGGAGGTTTTCCTTGTCCTTGAGGGCAAACTTAGACCATTCTTCTGCCTATGCAAGGAACGTCCACCCAACAAGTTAGGCAGATATTTTGGAAAGTTCTACCCAAGCTCATGGTAAAAATTTTACATGCTCTATGGATCACTTTGCTTCATTCTATCATTATCCCATCACTTTGATCCATCTATGACTACTTCCACCTCTTGACTTCTTCTGCCCATGCATGATTGTCATAAAAACTTGGAAAACTCCTTTAGATATTCATCATCCTACAAGTGGGTGTAAAAATTCAAAATTGCACCCACACCTTTCAATTTCAATTATGGATCTTATTAATATGAAGGATTAATTAGATGGGGTTTTGGATTAGGAACTTTTAAAGCAATAAGTTTAAAGATTTAATCAGTTCTTTATATTGAATATTGATAGAGGACATTAATGGAACTAGAAATGAGGCTTATAGGGAGGTCTAGCTTAGAATGGCATGATATGGATAGAAAACCCTTCCATGCATCTACCACCCACATAGAAGGACATATGTGGAGTAGAATCCATAGTGTGCCCTTTCAAAAGAATGAAGGGATGGTCAACACTAGCTCATTGGATCCATGAGAGGGATAGGTTGACCAATTGAAAAAGACACCTAGTGCTCTTGCATTGCTTGAATTATGTAAGGGTAGGGATGGGTGTGCCTCATGGAAATTCTAGATGGAATTATTGGTAGATACCTTGTTGTTTCTCTAGTAACCAAAAAACTAGGAGCCTTGGAACTACTTTTAAATGATAAGTATATATAAAAAAAAATGGATTGAGACTTAAAGTGTTATGACATTTGGTATCAGAGCATGGTGTAAAGCAGTAAAAACCATGCATCTAAATTATGTAATCTTATAAATAAATTGACAAATGAAATAATGTAACCATCAAGATAACAAGATAAAGAAACAAGATGCTCTTCTTATTAATAATATAAAACTTGGTTACAATATATCCCTCTTAGGGATTCCCAATTGATACAATATTACAAGAATGTATCCCTAAATGGGAAAAATGCACTCCAAAGGTCTTTGCTCTTCCACTAACTAATTATAGAGGGTTTACTTGCAACCTCTACTTTAGGATGCCAAGAAAAGAGATCTTGGTGATGTATATCTCTTGAATAGCCCTATAACCTGCACACAAGAAACTACAAGAAATGTCAATAGCATATGACACCTCTCGATATGAGGCTTGTTTCTTTATTAATGTAAAATGTAAAGAAAATGCATAAAGTAATAATAAAATGCATGCAAACAGGAAATGAATGCATAAATATTGAATGTAAACATTGTTAATCTATATCAAAAATTCAAATGAAAGCATATATGATTAATAAAGTTGGAAAAGATAGAGAAATTAGATATCATCATGTGGTCATCTTCAATCAGAACAACTGACTCTGCTGGCCTTCAACATCGTTGATGGTGGTTCTTGTGGGCTACTATTAAATATAGTAGCCATAGGAAAAAGACTATGTTCTCTATGCTTGATACAGGGTGATGATCAATTTGATTTCCAAATTGATGTTCAAGGGTCTGCTTGTTTGAATCACAGTGATATCGCGAGAATTAGCTCAAAATTGGGTTGAATTGATGATTGAATGATAGTGAAGTCTCTCCTTCAAGCATCAATGCTCTCCATGGCCATGAATTTAATTTTATGACATAAATTTTGCAGCACCGGGATTCTTGTGAGAGTTTGATCTCTCTATTAGGTAGTTTGATAGCACTTTGTTAGGCTAATTCAACATATCATTCTCCAGTTTGATACTTTGTTAGTGAAGGCAATCAAAATTTGGGTGAATGAAAAGCCTACCATTTATATACCTCCTAAATTAGCATCCTATCTTGCTCCACAAGCCAATATCAAGATTCAGTTGGGTTGAGGTAGGTGAAGGGATGCTTCTAGAAGCTTCCATGGAGTAACCTCTCAAGAAACATTGCCTTGTAATAGATTTTACTTGACTTAAGTAGCCCGAGTTTATTATATACTCAGTCATATTTGATAGGCATGGCTCAGTCTATGGCCACTATCGATAGGAATGGACCACCTATAGCCATCATCAACATCAGTAGTTGTGAGGTCATCATTGAGAAAGATAGCGACCTAGGTTGAATAGGACTAGCTTGCCCTAATTGAGTGGTTAGAACCACTTTTGGGTCTTGGAAAGGTCCAAGGTGAGTCATATGGCCTACAAAGGTGTCCACATGAGTATCCTCCTCAACATGATGTGTTTTAGGTGTCTATAGATGCCTCTTTTTGGGATGCATTGTGGGAAAACACAACATTGAGTAAAAACAAACCGCCTAAAACCACATTGTAGGTTGATTGATGTTCATTGATCTAGTCAACTTTAGATACCCCAATCATGAAAGAGCATGCATTGTTGAAGAACTTGATTTTGGTAATATTTGGGGTATTGGAATACAAGCTTAAGTAAAATCCTAGCCTTAGCGGTGATTAGGAGACAAGCTTAAGCCAAATCCTAGCCTTGGTGGTGATTAGGAGATAAGCTTAAGTAAAACCCTAGCCTTAGTGGTGATTATAAGACAAGATTAAGTCTAATCCTAGCCTTGGTGGTGATTAGGAGATAATTTTAAGTCATAATCCTAGCCTTGGTGGTGATTAGGAGACAAGCTTAAGTTCAATCCTCACCTTGGTGGTAATTAGGAGACAAGCTTCTCTGTTTGCTTGAATTTTTTTATCTTTTGTTTATTTTCCCCAAGCAAGGAGGGTGCATGATTGTCTTTGACAATGATTCTTGAACAAACGCACTTAGTGATGATTGAGTATTTATTTGTTGATTTTTTAAGAACACAAGATTATATTGAGATGGGGGTTGAACAATATAAGATCAACTTTTACTTTTCTTTCCCGCACAATATTATCCAATGTTATCAATTGCAATATCAATAGCAGAAATCAAAGCAATCCATAAATCATCACACACATGAGAGACACAAATTTAACATGGTTCACCCAATGTGGGTTACGTCCATAGAGAATATCTTTCTTCTAAATTTTCTCAACAAATCTCTTAGGAATCATTTCCCTATTACAATGTTTATGGACCTCTATCCAAAGGAGACACCAATCCCCTATACTCTTATTTGTGGATCTCTCTCCAAAGAATAACTCTATCCCCTTGCTATGGTTTGTGGATCTCTCTCCATAGGAGAAACCTTTTACCTTTTCTATGGTTCATGGATCTCTCTCTATAGGATAACTCTTTCCCCTTTGCTCTAGTTTGTGGATCTCTCTCCACAGGAGAACTCTTTTCCCTTTGCTCTAGTTTGTGGATCTCTCTCCATAGGATAACTCTTTTCCCTCTACTCTAGTTTTTGGATATTTCCATAGGAGAACTCTTTCCCCTTTGCTATGGTTTGTGTATCTCTCTCCACAAAACTCTTTCCCCTCTACTCTATCTAGTGAAGTTCTATCCATAGAAGACCTCTATCCCCATTGCTCTAGCTAGTGGACCTCTATCCATAGGAGACCTCTGTCCTTTACACTGGTTGATGTACCTCTATCCATTGGAAACCTCTTTCCTCTCTTCTCTTGTCACCTCCAAAGTTTGATCTCAACTCTATCTTAAATATACACCAAACCTCATCACAATTCTACCACAAATATACTCAAATATACCTTCAAAACTATCCCAAGTCTTCTCTCAAGACTTGCTCAAATATGTCTCAATGCTGCTCCAAGTATTCTCACAAGACTTGCTCAAATCTACCTTCAATATTGTCTCAAGTCTTCTCTCAAGACTTGATCAAACCTATATCAGTGTTGCTTCAAGTCTTCTCACAAGACTTTCTCGATTTTGCCTTCAATATTGTTTATAGAACCTACTCAAATATTTCCAAATCTTGCATACAAACAAAGCTTATATCTCTTTTATAAATACTTTCTTCACCTAGGCAATTTAGAAATATTCTACCTAGAATTTGTTTAACTTCTAGAACATATAGATAATGATATGCTCTATCAAAAACCCAATATGTTCTTCACATTCACAAATATTGCATTCAATTAACCCAATCTCTATCTCTTGCAAAATCTCTTGCAAAATCTCTTTCAAATCAAATTAAAATAGTGTATAATTTCTTTTACAAAATTGGTCTATCTTTCTTGCAAATTTTCTCTCAAATATCAATTACACTAATGCACAATTTTCCCTCACAAAATTGATCTCAAAAACTTTCACAATTGCTTTCAATATCTCTCAAACCAATGTTCAAAAGGTTTCACAATTATGCACTAACTTATCTTCAAACCTAGTACAAGTAGTTCACAATTTCTAGCATAAATATCTCAATCTCTTTCAAAAAAGGAAGCACGTGTAGGTATCAAACCCTAATAAAAATATTTCCAACAATGCATACCAATCAACCCTTTTAACTCCACCTCAAAAATACTTTCTCAAAACACAACCACTTAGCTTAAAAGGTTGAATCACCATACCTCAAATTTCTTGGTGAAGATGTGCCCTCAAATACCTGTCTCAAAAATAATATCTTTTGCAACTACAAAAAGGATTAGCATAACACCTTTTCATATATTGGAAAAACCCTTCTCAAAATGTGTGCACAATTTTGTTCCAAATCAATGCTCTATAACTCTCTTGGTTTTTCAAAATAAAACATTAAATCATGAACCAAGTCCTTCAATATTAATACAAATATTACAAACAATAAAAACACATTTTACACTTTTAATCTCCCACTTTCATAAAATAATTTCCAAACCACTTAATGACCCATAACACAAATTTATAATACTAAATCAACCATTTACACCTTATCACTCCTACTTTTGCATATATAAAAATAAAACTTAATGACAGTAATATCTTCAAAAATATTGCAGTGTGTGATCGGTAATCGACCCTTCAATCTCAAAATACTAATGCAGCACATGACCGCTTATGCTAGCCAAGTGGTTGAGACCTAACGTATAGGCCTACACCTTTATTCCCTCTAGCAAATTCGTCAAAAATGTTAAACCCTTCAAAAATGGTGCTAGGTAGAATTGAACCGTGAACCACTCCCTCATAAATGACTTAGCCCGGAGTGCGGTTTTCTTGTCATAATGGGTCCCCTCCCCCCTTTGACAAACGAACAGCCTTCAATCTAAGGGTTTATGTTCCTGCCGTTTTAGATGCACCCTTAAATTTTTTTAATTTGATTTTGGCGTTTTAGGTATTATAATATTTTTAAATATATATTATAATAAAACCTTTTTCCTTGGGTCTTTTTCCATCAATGAGAATTCTTATATTTTCTTTGCAATTTAAAATATCCCTTTGTTTTTTATTTACCAAATGAATCCCTTGTTACTTTCAAACTCTCTTAATAATATTTAAATTTAAAATTTAAATATTATAATCCTTTTCTTCAAAATTCTCTTTGCTTGCTTTCACAACCATGGAAAAATATTTTGTCTTGATATTTATTTCACAAAGTACTTCTGCCCCATATACTCTTTGATGACTTTTCCTTTGCATTTATTATTTCAACCTTGAAGATAAAACTCAACCTTTTCACCTTTGACATCAATGACAACCAATGACATCAAACCTTTGACATCAATGACAACACTATACTCAAAGTTTCCAACAATTTTGATTATGAATCTTATGATTATGACTACCCGCTCAAGCGATAAGTTGATGAGGAAAATTGAAAAGGATGAAAGTGATGAGTTGCTTAACCAAGATGAATGATTTAGACAGTGCAATATGATAACTATTATTTAGAAAAATTCCTATTACATCTGTGATTTCAACCATGAATAGTAATTATACATCTCTATCCTATGGAGCAGTCCAGCTATAATGTCCTTCTTAGGAAATCAAGATGATAGTAATTCAGTTAAAGCCTATGATGAATCACTATGTGCTATGATGAGAATAAATCTCATAGAAGAATGAAATGTATGCCTCATTCCCATGGAGGAGTCTTTCCGCAATGGCCTTCTTGGGGATTGAAGTGAAGATATTTCAATTCATCGATGAATAATTTTGTTCAAATGGCCTTATTGTAATTGACTCATCTTACCATAATGCGTGGAGCACAAGTCGCTGTAACCACCAAGTGTATAGATACAAGGCGCATTTGAGATTTTGTTTATTTAATGTTTTTGTAAATTTTGTAATTTTTGATGAAAGTGGACCGTTAGATGTGTTATGTGTTATGATTTATGGATGCATTGATGGATGTAATGCCTAGATGACAAATGTATGGATGTATAGATGTATGTATGCCTAGATGCAATATCTAATGTTATATGGATGATTTATATTTGTTTATCTGATTATGAATGTGAATTCATGTTGTTGTTATGACAAATCTGATTTTGTGTGATATGCATTAATTTTTATATGGATGTTCTAATGCAAATTGTACCTATATGCTTTAAGTATTTAAAACATAATGAATGAATCTAAATAATGTTTAACAGAGTAATGGCAAACACCACAGAATATATGAAAATCATGAATTAAAATGTTAACTCTTATCATATGAATTAATCATTTATACATCCATATGTAAGATGAAATAATGTGATATGTAGGGTCTTTCCCTATAAGATTCTATAAACTAAATTATATGCATAAAATAGTTAGTGGTCATCTAAATAGCATTGTTGATATCCATCTAGTATCTATCCTATTTTATGAACATCCCTTCATAAATAAAAGTTCATAAGAAAAATTGTGATTGATGAAATGATTTGTTGTTATAGGGAATTTTTGAGGTTTTTCATGAGACTCAAAAACCCTAGTTGATTGATTCAAAATTTGTATATTGACTACACAAGACTCTTGAAGGATACAAGCCTGTTAAGAAGATCCAAATATTCACTTGTGTGCAAAGTGAATATATTATATGAGGCACAAGACTACCTCATTGCCAGGTGGATTTCATGCAACCCATTATTGTAATAAGGATCACCATATGGTCATCATGATCCTAAGTTTAGATGCAAGTGGACTAGACTACTAGGTAATACAAGCCACCTAAAGTTAGCTCATCCATAAGTTGACATTGGTCTATACAAAAGAAGGTCATTAATGTGACAAATATATCACCATGCATAAGGATACTCCATTTCCAGGCAGGTTTCATTCAACCCATTGTTGTAATGGAGATCACCCCATGGAGGTTGAATGTTGAATAGTACAAGGATTCAAGCTCATTACCCTCTTCTTTTCTTTTAATTTCTTGGGATACTTGCTCATGCTTTTATGGTGGAAACCACTATTTATTTTGTATTTTGTTTTATTTTGGAGCAAGGGATTTGCTTAGTGATGAAAATCATTGTTTTTTTGCTTTGTTTTGGGATTTTGCTCGTTTTGTTTGAGAGCAAGGGATTTTTTTGGGTAGGGGGAGCTTGTCCTTTTGTCAATGATCAACATTCTAGACCATGCACATAGCAAGATGAGGAAGGAAACCTTTCGATGAAGGTGACTAGGACCACTTTGTAATATTGTCCTTCCTTTTTCAAACTAGGATTGTTAATGTTTAAAATTGTGATGGGATTTTGAGATATACAAGGTACTATCAAAACTAGACCTCATCTTCCAAATCCAATATAGCCTTCTACAAAATCTGAAAAGATAACTAGGGATGGTTGAATGATCAAGAAACCTTAGTATACACTTGATAGCAACTCATAAGTTGTGTTGAAAAACACAATTACTCACAAGAATTATGAATGATATGAATATTAATATGCACGATTGGCATACAAACATGGTGTCACCCGTAAGAATGTAAACACAACCTATCCTAATGCAAGATGCAATAGATGAATATGCCTAATACAATGCAATTAATAAATGCATATGCTCAAATGCAAATGTAAATGTTTTTGTATTTTTGATGTTTTGAATTGTTTTTGGATTATTTTTTGGATTTTTGATGATTTTATTGTTTTTTTGCAATTTTATGTTTTTTGATTTGTTTGGTATTTTTGATGATTTTGTTGTTTTTGTAATTTTTTGGTGTTATTAATTTTTTTGTAAGCTTTGTATATTCAGGTTGCATAGAAGCACAACGTTTGCATTCAGAGTACTCTTCGTGAGGAGTAGAGGGGTGACTTGCTCGATAAAATGGGGTGGTTTGCTCATCGAGGCTAGGCCATGGTGTATACTCATACTCATGTTTTGATTTATGTATAGAGCAAGTTGGGACGTAAACCTATGGCATTGAATTACTAGGCCCCTTAGTGGGTAAATTGTTCCTTTTATAAAATTCTATCAGGGTATCCAAGTTAGGAATATTTTCTAGAGGACATGTGGGTGCCTCTCTAATAGGGATATCTCAAAGGTTTGATCCCCTGTGGATGGTATTGATGTTATGATAAAACATAGGATGCCACTCAAGGATGGCCATGTCCTCTGGACTCATTTGGAGATGGTTTGTTAGTTATGGGACCTGATTCTCTCTCTGATTTGGAGGTCTTCTTTTCAACCACATTTGGACCAACTCCATGAAAGGGGGATCCCTCGGCCATTTATTTTTGTTAGAAAATTTTGACTTTTGACAAAAAATTATGGATGTTATATATTAAAATGATCAGTGCGACGAGCTAATCACAATGGGCTAGGTCTCCAAAAAGTGTTTTCTGGGTCAAAATTTGTATTTGTGAAATATTTGGGCAACTAGGGCTAGTGGAAAAATGATAAATTTGCAAAATTTTGAGAAAATGTAAAGTTAGGTCTCAAAAATGCTATGAGAGGTGCACAAGGGACTCACTAAGCCAACAAAACAAATTTGGCAATTTGTGGGGTTGCCTAAGGCTTTTTATGACTATTTTAGTGTTGGTTTGCCCTATTTTTGGCTTAAAATTACTCAAAATAGAGTAATAATAAAACCAATATAACTTCTTCATTATAGCTCCGATTTGCACGATTTTCAATTTACTAGATGCATAATCATAAAGTAGCAACATAATTTGTTTTTAAGGGTTTGGTAGGATCTTATGTTGATTACATGAACAGTAAAGAAATAAACAAGGTAGACAAAATGATTATCTCTTTTAAGAATTCTTTGTGTTTCCTAGAAAATTGGCTTGTGTGTTTTGATGTGTTGTATATCATGCCACTTTCTCATGTGATTTTGAATAATAGTTTATGTAACTCTCAATTTTTTAAAGGTTTTCACTTGTACACTCTCACATGCTCATTTGGTGATGAAGTCCAAATGGCAAAACCCACCAAGATATGGAGATGAAGCCCATATCTGATGAGGGAGCATAGGTCCTATCGGTCCTCACCCAATCCACCATGGGTAGTGATATACTCTTAGAAGAGAAATGCATGCTATTTTTTATGGTTTCGATGGTTCTTGGCACCGACCTTGGCCATGGTCGGGTTCAAAAAATCATAATATCCAAGCCAAATAGGTGGTGATGAAGGCCACTATTGGTCTTGATCAGTTGGTTGGATGTCACTTCCAACTTAGTTGATGTTAAACTTAGAGAGTGAGGTGTGTGTGGTTCATCAAAATCAAATATGCAAAATACAAGACGCCATAATTTTCACTACATGCATGAAAATAATGTTTAAAATTAGAAAGATGCAGGTAAAAATATTTTTCCCTTTATAAATATGTAGTGCAGATTTAAATGAGATATCCTTAAGTAGGATCCAAGTAATAAAACTCTAACACTCAATATAACAGATGTTGTATCTATGAAAATGGTCAATAGCAATGATCGTTAGACATAGAGTCGATCAAAAATTTGGTCGCTAGATTCTGGGACAACGAGCAGCAGAGGTTGTTATTCCCAGTAATGGTGGCCAGTAAACAAATAGAGACCTAAGTTTTTTACCTTCTAACTTTATCTATGTTGTTTAATTAACTGCTATTCTATAAATTTTAAGAAAAATATGACAAAAAATAGTTTAGGGCCACTTACAGGTGTAACCATAGTTTGAAGAAGTTGTTGCAAATTAGGTTTTCTATATCTATCCCGAGGCCATAAATTATCAAAATGGCGATGGTGCTAGCCATCAGAGCTGATGGTAACAAACACTATTAGTCGTGTCCACTCAGAGTGACGATACCTGCAATGCATATATAATAAGAAAAATCATGTTAGAAACCAATTAGGAATGGTCCCACCATGATCGCCACTTTAAAGCAACAAAAACCATGCATCTAAAATATTCAATCTTATAAAAAAATTGACCAATAAAATTATATAACCATCAAGATAACAAGATAAAGAAATAGGGTGCTCTTCTTATTAATAATATGAAACTCGGTTACAATATATCCCTCTTAGGGATTCCCAATTTGATACAAGATTACAAGAATGTAGCCTCGAAGAGGAAAGATGCACTCCAAAGGTCTTTGCTCTTCCACTAAATAACTATAGAGGGTTTACTTGCAACCTCTGCTTTAGGATGCCAAGAAAAGGGATCTTGGTGATGTATAGCTCTTGAATAGCCCTATAACCTGCACACAAGAAACTACAAGAAAGGTCAATAGCATATGACACCTCTTGAGATGGGGTTCATTTCTTGATTAATGTAAACTATAAAGAAAATGCATAAAGCAATTAGAAATTTGCATGAAAATAGGAAATTAATGCATAAATACTTAATGTAAATGTTGTTAATCTATGTCATAAATCCAAATGAAAGCATCTATGACTAATAAAGATAGAAAAGATAGAGAAATCAGATGTCATCCCATGGCTATCTTTGATCAAAATGGATGACTCTACTAGCCATTGATATCATTGGCGATGGCGCCTATGGGTCTCTATTGAAAATAATGGTCATGGGATAGAGACTATGTACTATGTGCTTGATGTAGGGTGATGATCAATTTGACTACCAAATTGATCAAGGGTCTGTCTATTTGAATCACAGTGATATCGTAAGAATTGGATCATAATTGGGTAGAATTTATGATTAAGTGATAGTAAAGTCTCTCCTTCAATCTTGAGTGCTCTCCATGGCCATGAATACAATTTTATGATACAAATTGGATAGTACCGAGATGCTTTTGAAAGTGTGATATCTTTGTTAGGTAGTTTGATAGCACTTTGTTAGGCTAATTCAACATATCATTCTCTAGTTTGATAGCACTTCGTTAGGGAAGGCAATCAAGGTTGAGATGAAGGAAAATATTGCTAATTATAGACCTCCCAAATTGGTATCCTAGATATCTCCACAAACCAAGATCAAGATTCGATTGGGCTGAGGTAGGTGAAGGGATGCTTCCAAAAGCTTCCAAGGAGTAACCACTCAAGAAATGTTATCTTGTAATAGATTTTACTCGGCTTGGGTAGCCCAAGTTTGTTACAAACTCTACCATATTTGATAGACATGGCTCAGTCTATGGTCACTATCGATAGGTGTGGCCCACCTACTATCATCATCAATGTCAGTGATCGTGAGGCCACCATTGAGAAAGATAGTGACCTAGGCTGAATAGGATTGGCTTGTCCTAATTGAGTGGCTAGAACCACTATTGGATCTTAGAAAGGTCTAATGTGAGTCATATGGCCTAAAAAGGTTTCCACATGAGTAGCCTCCTCAACATAATGTATTTTAGGTGTCTACACATGGTTCGTAGTGGGATAGGTTCACTACACAAAAATTAGTTTTTATGTAATAGAAAATATACCTATACAATGATTGAACCTTGCCAATAAAATACCCATTAGAAGCAAATATTTGCCTAGACTGCTTGAGATGATTGGGTTAAATAAAATTATTAGTAAGAAGAGAAATTTGAGAGACTAATTTCTAATGAATTCTTACTATCTCCTTTGTGTATCGCTAGGGACAATTCCACCAAAGAGAAGAAGAGAATTGTTACCACAAAAACAAGGTAGACACGATGGACTAATATAGAAGATAGGAATCTAGAGGTGGGTTCAGGGAAATCCTAGTGATGTAAGGGAGAATCCTAGTAATGAGGATCTTATTGACACAGTGTTGCTACTTTGAGAATAGGTAGAAACCCAAAAATTGTTGTTAGATATCATGTTGAGTTGAGAAACACAAGCAGGTAACCCTAAAGTGAGTTAGGCAAATAAACCTCTTACTGAGGTGCAACAAGCTAGGGTCCGATTAGAGGCTGAATTGGGCAAGGAAATGAAATATTTGAAATCTTCCAAATTTAATGGAGAGGAATATGGGACAAGGCTGAGGCATGGTTGAAAGAGATAGAAATATATTGCAACATGAAGAACTTTTTCTCGGGAACTCGAACATCTTATGCCACACTGCATCTCCAAGGTGATGGATTAGCTTGGTAGAAAGTGTATAGTGATGAACTAGGTCTTAAGGTAGTGGTTGACCTAAAATTTATAGAATTTGTAAAAACCTTCAAAGATAGATTTATCACGAAACACTTTTATTCCCAAAAATTTGAGGAATTATCTAGACTTTTGTAGGGGACTAGGACAGTGGAAAAATATTATCAAATATTTGTCAAACTAATAAAATATGTACCTACTTATAATCATAAAATAAAGATTCACAAGTTTATACTAGGAGCATATCCTATAATTGGATAAGAAGTAGACATGAGGGTACTTGGAACATTGCAGAAGACCTATGATTTACCTAGGAAAGATTAAACATATCTCAAATATTACTTTTATTATGAAAAATTAAATGAATAGTGTAAAGAGGCTCTAAGAAAGAGAAATAGTGTAGGGTTTATAAAATGGGAAGAGAAATAGACAAGCAAGAACTTTTCTCAATAGGTTGAAGTAAATGACAGGAAGGAAGGGAAGTTTAGGAAAAGGTTCCATGGGAAGAACCAAAACAACAATAAGAGTAACAAGATACAGTTATAGGGATCGGCTAATTCTCCATCTATAGTAAATGCAGAAGAGGGATAGAAATAGAAAGAACATTCAGGGTTGAAAGAAGGATGTTATATTTGTAGAAGACCACATTATGCTTCTAATTATCCATGGAGAATAAAAATGAATTCCAAAGGAAAGGAAATGATGTACAAAGAAAATGCACCTAGAGAGCCTACACACAAAATTTATGTAGCTACAGAAAACCAAAATATTTATGGTCAAGCCACACCACTAGTGATTAAAGGTAAGATTTTTAGTAGGAATGTTAAAATATTGATTGATAGTGGTGCTACAGATAGTTTTATATCCACTAGTTTAGCTAAAGATATTTCAAAAATACCAAGAATCTTGGATCATGGGTGGAAGGTAGAGCATGGTTTAGGATAAACCTACTCCATTAACCAATGTTACCCTATGGTAGAAATTGCCTTACCTAGTGGAATAATAGTAGTATTCTTGTATGTAGCACCCTTGCATGCTTTTGACATAATATTGGGAATGGATTGATTGCAAGTGCATAAAGCAGTATTCAAATTTTAGGATAGATGGATTGAGTACATTGATGATAGGGGTGTTGTTCATAGGATGTATAGCCTACAAGAGGATTTTCAACCTCAAATCCTAATGGCAATGCAACTTAAGCAGGCCATAATAAAATGTGTAATGGTTTATGTCATTAAGATAAACGAAATGGATGAAGGGAGGAAGGAAGAAGTATTTGAGAAACATCCAATTCTTTAGGAATTTAGGGATGTCTTTCTAGAAGATTTACCTGGATTACCTCCTAAATGAGAATTTGATTTTACTATTGAGCTTCAACCTGGAAAGGAACCCATACATAGAGCTCCTTATAGAATGAATCCCATAGAAATGCAAGAGTTGAAGGTGCAATTGCAAGGGTTATTGGAGAAAGTATTGATCAAACCAAGTGTGTCACATTGGGGTGCAATAGTACTATTCACTACACCCAAAAAGGGCTTTAATGGTTCTTATAAACTACCCTTAAAGACCTTTAAAGGTGGTTTTCCAATTTGTGTCTATGAGGGTATCATAAAAATTATGCAACATACAATGGTGGCTACAAACCGCCTCAAAGAACCGCCCTCTTAGGGTTTAAGAGGGTGGTTAAAAACCACCCTCTTAGGACTATGAGGGTATTTTAAATTGTTTTCTTAGGACTAAGAGGGTGGTTATCAACCGCCCTATTAGTTTTAATCCTAACTACCCTCTTAGTCCTAATACAATGGTTTAAAACACCCCCACAGTCCTAAGAAGGTGGTTTATAACCACCCTCTTAGATCACCCTAAGATGGTGGTTATAAATCACTCTCTTAAATCCTAATATGGTGGTTATAAACTACCCTCTTAGGGCTAATATGATGGTTTATAACCACCCTCTTATGGTCCCACCCTAAAAAAATATGTATAAAAAATACGATCCATGTTGGAGGGACTATACCATCAAATAAGTTATGTCATCGATTATAAAGAGTCGATGACTCTTTATTCAACACTCTCTCAGCAGAAATAAATCTATCACTACATTTTTTAACTCCATGATCAAGGCCCAAACCTAGGAGTTTATAAACTTTACAAAGCTAATTGATAATAAACAAGATCTCACACATACTACCAGTTATTTGAGAATCAATCAATTTATACTCAACAATAGAAAACAATTATCTTTGTGGTCTCGACTTGCAAAACACCACCCATGGTGCCTACGACATCAATGTATTGATATGAACTCATCCTCCTGATCAAAGCTTAAAAGTTGTCAAGAAAACACTGTAACATGATTATCAATGAGATCTTGCATGTATTGTCAGCACCTTATCTTCCTTATCCAATGGTATTTTATTATCACAATCAATCAACTAATATGAAATGAGAGTAAATCATAATGATAGTGATGAACATAGCTTTTTAAATTAAATTTCACTCCTTTTATCTTTTAAAAAAATGTATATTGATAAAATTCAAACAAAGCTACTTGATAATAAATAAAATCTCACACATACTGCCAGTTCTTTAAGAATCAATCAATTTATACTCAGTAATAGAAAATAATTCTCTTTGTGGTCTTGGCTTGCAAAACACCACCCACGGTGCCTACGATATCAATGTATTGATATGACCTCATCCTCTTGATCAAAGCTTAGAGCTTCCAAGCAGACATTGTAACATGATTATCAATGATATGTTGCATGTACTGTCAACACCTTGTCTTCCTTATCCAATGGTATTTTATTATCATAATTAATCAACTAAGATGCACTGAGAGTAAATCATAATGACAATGATGAAAGGTAGCTTTTTAAATTAAATGTCACTCCTTGTATATTTAATATATATATATATATATATAGAGAAAATTTAAACTTTATAGATCCTATGCCCTAAAGAACACCCCTATGAGTTAGTAGTCTTTTACCCACATATCATCCTAACCACTTACCATTCATTTCCATGTTAATCACCTCAATCACTTGTCCTAAGATTTTAAGTATATATCTTTTCCTAGCAGTACGAAACAGCTTAATGTTCACATTGCCCTAACTTCAAGAATTTTTTATAGAACAGCTCTGCAATAGGATTTTTGAATTGAGGTTCATCATGATGTGGTGTTGTAGGAAGGTGAGACACTTACCATACCAATCACCCAAGTTTGAAACGTGACAAGCATCCCCCAATTTTCAATTGGTTGTCCAACTAATACAGTCAAGTATATGTGGTAAAAAAGTTAGCATTTCCATGATTCGAAGATTCTATGGATGTATAAAGAGATGTTTTATTTCTTAACTAATAGTAATAGTGCAAAGACAGAGTAGCCCGCCTCCATGGTCATTAAATTTTACAATTAAGGAACTAAACAAAAAAATATCATTCAAAAAAATATTCATAAAGTTCATATAAATGTATATAAATAAAATGTTGGGGAAGGCCATTATGGGAATGAAAAGTACAAATAGCTTACCTGTAAGGAGCATTCTCGTCCTTAGATGGCACTGTATCTCATGTTGGGCCCTTACATCCTCCCTATTTTTGAATGCTCTTTCTTCAACCACTTATCCTTTTCAGGTTTATAAACTCATACATGAAGTACAAACTAAAGTGTGAGGTGAAAGTCCATTACACATCTAATGAGTGCAACCTCAGCAATTTCAATACTTTAAATATAAGTTTACAGGACCTGCTTATGGACATATACTTGTAAAACCTAAAAATATAAAGACTATTATGAAGGGAAGGTGAACTAGTCATGTGGAACAAGAACCTACATTGAACAAACATAATTTTACATGATGCAAGGACTTTGCAGTCCAGTTTGACTACATCAAAATGGAACTTAGCAAAAAAGTGGAGAAGATTATTGTGTCCAAAAGTTGCTAAGAATTGAAATTGATGCCAGTGTTGTGTTGATTTTGTATTTATGGCTTGTGTTGGCAAACAAAATTATTATTTTTTCCAAATTTGAAGAAAGAGTCATAGGTTCTATTCCTACCACCTCCACCTAGTTATATTCAAACTTCAATATTTTACATGTAGAAAATTTATAATGTAGAAAAAATAAATATTTTATTCTCTTTTTCAATTAATAGAATAATTGACATAATTCTCACATAATTAGCTAATAGCCAAATACAAGAAATTAATAAAATCATGATAATTCCAGGCAATGTTCAATAACTTAGGATATTTTTATGATGTACCTTGGACCGTTGTTTGATTCCTCTACATTAATTAGAACTATCATAAACTCCTTCGATGCAAAAGGTAGAGCCCCAGCAGTGTACATACTCGTTCAACCATCATAAGTAGGTAGTCTCTTACCCAAAAGGGTCTCTCTGTAAATGGAACATAGACATTAGTTCTTAAAAAATTCAAAAAACTACACATGCAACATACTATCTTGTTCTAGGACAGAAGTATCCTGACGAACATCGATTTCTCAAGCCTTTGACTCCTATGAGCCATAATAGTAGTACCGGATCCTAAAATATGATCTGCAAGTAGCCTTAAATAAGCAATAAGCAATCGTTGTTCATGTTGTCTCAAAGTATATTGACCATCAGATAGCAAAACAACACATGCTTGCAATTGGAAAAAATAAAAAGGAGACAATCCATGTTGGAGGGACTAGAAGTTAGGACAAACAGTAATGTAATTTACAATTATACCACAAACGAGAACATTATAACAAGTCCACAGGTAATTTTATCAAAAACATAAAAGGTAAAAAGACACACATATAGGGTTTTTTAAATCCATCTAACATAGAACATGATAAATTCTTCTTATGCAAATGCAAAAACATGTCAAACTTATTCAAGCCTAAAAATAAATATCTTAAAATTTTGAAATTCTTTGCAAAATTAAATTCTTCTTGCTTCTCATCATTCCATCACCTTGTATGTAGCAGTAAATAAATTTCTATGCCACAATGAAACAATAGCAGTAAATAAATTTCCATGCCACAAATTTCCATGAAACAATGATAGCCCCAGGTGTTCCATTCTTTGGTTAAATTTATGCCCAAAATATCTTCCCTCAAATAGAACTAAAAGAGGTAACATCAAATATGTCACTTATAAAGACATATGTCAACAACTAAAAGAGGTAACATCAAATATAGAGTAGAAGTGATTTTATCCATAAATAGAATATAAACCCTTTTGAAAAGGAAAGAACAAAACAATAATAAACAACTACATAAACCAAAATCAACTACAAAAATACTCAATTCAATGCAAGCTTAAATGGACAACCTGAGCCCTCCATATAATGGGTATATGTATAAACACCCCTACCCTCCCCAATAATCAGATATGAGATGAGAGAGTATCCTAAGACTTCCATAAAATACATAAATATCCATTTATCAAATCAAGTACTACTACTAATTAAGGACTAGGACTAAGAGTCAACCATGAAATATTAATTTCATAACTAACACACACTCAACACAATAAACCTTCATTTCAACACACAACATGCATGCATGATTAGACTCTTAATCCCATGCCCTAGCAACATTTGTATTCTCTCTCTCTTTTTTTTTACCAAATTACCTTATTGTATTTGACTGGCCAACCTCATGCTCAGGATACCTACTTGTATCACTCTTAGCATGGTTGTCCATTAATTATCTACTAGCATTTTCTAAAAATAGAACAAAAATTCTAACAACACTCATCAATTATTTCCATTAATTATGTTTTTTGATCGTTTAAAATTAAAGTGGGTTTTTATCAAGGGTCCCAAAACCTGATTACAACAAATCAAAAGACTTTAAAAGAAATGCCACAATAAGGTCCATAGGAAAGGACAACAAAAAAACTAGAGGAAAGGCAAAAGGATTGCCTTTCAGGATAGGCTAAAGGATAGCCTTTCAAGACAGGCTAAAGGATAGCCTTACAAGATAGGATTATATATATTATTGAAATATGAAACAGGGCCACCCCACCCGAATCATCCATACATCACATGCAAAAAGGATGGAGAAGAGGATCAGGGCCATCCCACCCAAACAACACGTGCAAGGAAAATTTAAACAGGGAAAACCCACCCAAAACTAAATTGAAATAGGGCCATCCCGCACAACACTAAATTTAAACATTAAATTCAAAAAAAGTGGAAAATATAGAAGAAAAAATTATTGCCTAAGGATATCCTGGGATGTAGCAAGAGCATGCAACAATAGGACGCAAAGAAAAAAATAGCAGGCCAACACAAGGCCTAAAACCACCAATCGAAAAACTCCCCACGAAGGTTGAAGGAGTGGAGAAACCTCCAAGATGAAACAACTCGCTCAGGGAATAAAGTAGGAACATAGAAAAGTAGGACCAAAATAGCATCATGCATAGGGCCTGTAAAATGGAGCAACAAGACTAAGGATTTCCATAGGCCATGAAATCCTCTTGCACGCAAAAAAAACATCATCCCACATAGGCCGCACCCAGAGAACCATTGGAACCAACACTAAGAAGAGATTTTTAAGAAAAGGCATTCCATAAGCATCATAGAAAACCTAGGGAGGGACCCAAGAACATCCTTGAATGTAGGCACAAGAAGAAAACCCTCGAAGCGATTGGAAAAAGGGTAGAAAAGAGAAGAAGTACAGTAACTAGGCTTTCAACCATTAATTATAACTACTTTTGAAGTACAGTAATTAGGCTTCCAACCATGTACCCTCACATTCTTCACAAATATATTGAATGTCATCGTTATTTGTATTTTCATCTTGGGCAGTTTCAGGTCCAACAAAATTTGTTGCTCCAAAGACACTGACATGTTTTGCCTCATATGCTTCAATGTATTTGATCCTTCTTGGAGGTGATGTGAGAACCACATACCATTGGTATCAAGTGGATCATTTACATAAAAGACTTATCTAGCTTATGATGCTAGGATAAATGGATCATCTTTTAATCTATCCCGACCAAGTAATTTGTTCATGTTGATCAATGTGAAGCCCATTTTGTCCTTTCTATATCCATTCCTTTTATCAAGAAAATTTACCCAATCATATTTGAAAAAGGGATATCAAAAATGATAGTAATCCAATAATATTATTTCCTTAATAACACCATAATATGTGACTATTTGAAGCACTGGGTTTGTGTCTTTTGCGCTTGCTCTACACCAAGTAGTAGCATCAATACACACACCACTATTTTGAGTTGTTCTTTGGTCTTCTTTGTCTTTGATATGAAATCTATAATTGTTGATCAAATAACCTGAATGTTTGGTTACAACTTTTCTCGAACCACATGCCAACCATTTTATTGTGTTGGAGTCATCATTATGTTGCATTTCATCACCATGAAACTAAAATAAAGTAGAATAGTTTAAAGATGATTGTAGAACATTACATGACATTCAGTACATGACAATTAGTATAAATATCGAAGATCATATTCAAGAAAGCACACAATAACCTGATCTCATAGCCAAGTGATGAATGTCTGATTATGGATTTTTTACAACACCCCTTCATCTCTCGCTACACGGGGGTTGGATTCCTTGATACTATTTAGGTGCTTCTTGATTTGGCCCAAATATTTTCAATCTTATTTAGATCTAATTAATATTTTGCCATATATAACAACAAAAAATAAACATCTACTTACTCTACCCAAGTTTGAACTTCATCCATGTTAAAGAGAACCCATCGATGGGCTTTCTTGTAAGAATTTTCATCTAAATAGAAGTCTTCACCACTGGACAAAGGCCTCCTATCGATTATAGTTTGTTCATTATCATCACTCCATACCTCATTACGACCAAGGTGATCGCCAATTGCTTTTATACCTCTCATGTAGTCCACACAGAATTAAACAAATTCCTTGACAAGATAATGTTCAACAATACAACCTTCGAGGCTATTTTATGAAACTGATAAATGCATACAAACCTTTCAAAAGGATAAATCCATAATATTATATAGGTCCACATAGACATACTTCTCGCACCAAGTGAACAGTCAGGTGCACCATGATATCAAAAAATAAAGGGGGTAAGTACTTTTCAAGCAAACATAATGTCTCCATGGCCTTTATTGATAATTTTTCTATTTTTACGATATCCACCACTTTAGCGCATATATACCTATAGAACATGCACAACAGAAAAATAGTTTGTCACACTGGCTTATCAAGCAAATGTCATAGTGCTATTGGAAGAAGTTTTTGCATGAGAACATGGTAGTCGTGTGATTTTAGGCCCTGGATCTTAAGTTCATTCATAGAGACACATTTTCTAATATTCAAACTATATCCATCTAGTACTTTCATATTGTATAGTGTATGATAGAAATTTTCTTTCTCAACCTTTGATAGATTGTAGAGTGTTGGTGGAAGATATATTTTGTTTCCATCAATTTCTAGCCACAATGTGTTCCTGATACCCATATTTTTTAAATTCTCATGGAATTTTTTGTCATCATTTGACTTTTCATCGATACTTAGTAGTGTTTCTAATAGGCTTTCATAAACATATTTCTCCACATGCATCACATACAAGTTGTGATGAACTAGAAGGTTTTGTTCATAGATAGCAACGTCAAACAAAAATAACTCAACATTGAGAGACATAACAATAGATAAAGAAATAAATTTGCATGTCATACCTTCCAATATGGCATATTGAAGAATATAGATTTCTTCTTCCATCCTACTCCAGGAACAAACACGCTATCCTCATTCATGTTGTGTTTCCTTTTATTTGAGTTGCTCTTTCATCAATTTGGTGGGATTCCCTATACTATATTCAGTATTTCCATCCCATTTAAAGGTTTGGGTGGTTTATAGAGCTTTTTTTTCCATTGAAATATGCCCTATGATGACGAAATGGATAATCTGGAGAAAGGAATCTCATATGGGCCATGTAAGTCATATTTCTACTATATTTAAGATATTCTACACAAGTGTTCTTCCCGCATATTGGACATGTTGCCTTTCCCTTTGTCATACATCCTAACAGGTTTCCATAAGCAAGAAATTCATGGATGACCCACATAATTATTGCTCTCATATTGAACGTAGTATTGGAAAATGCATCATACATTTATGCTCCTTTAGTCCATATTTCATGCAAGTCATAAACCAATGGCTATAGATAAACATCAATATCATTGCCTGATTACTTGGGGCTAGGTATTAACAAGGTGAGCATTGAATATTTCCTCTTTATCCACATCCATGGTGGGAGGTTGTAAGTGATCAACACAACGGGCCAACAACTGTAAGTAGTACTAAAGTCAGAAAACAAGTTGAACCCATTGGTTGCCATTGCAAGTTGTACACTACTTGGATCCTTGGAAAAATATTTTCAACCAAAATCTATAGTTTTCCATGTCGAGGAGTCAACTAGATGTCACATATTGCCATATGAACTCTTGTATTGGGAATGCCACCTGATATTCTCCACAAACTTTGTAGAGCTATAGGAAGAAAGCAACTCACTTCAGTTGCATCTAACAATGTTGAAAGTCGAAATAAACATAACAAATCTAATGATGTAATAAAACCCCTTACTTATACATTCTCTTCAACCTCAGTATAATGAAGAAATACCTCAATACCTTCACAAGAACATTAATGCATACCTTTTATGAATGAGGGTCAACTTTCCATCAAGATGCACCACATGTTGGGCAAGCTTGCTTCTTTTTATGATCTTTCCAATTTAAAATACAGTCATTGATGCATGCATGTATCATTACATAATCTAATACTAATGACCTCATCATTTTCTTTGCTACATATGTGGACTCTAGAATTGTATTATCAATTGGGAGAATATACTTCAGTAACTAGTAAATCCCCAAAGCTTTTGCCTGACCAACCATGTTTTGCTTTGAGACTATACAATTTAGCGATCATTAATAGCTTTGTGTACTTTGTACAACCTGGGTATAATGGTAGTTTGGAATCTTCAAGCAAGCTACAATATTCATCAACAATAACTAATCCATAAGATGATTGGAACTCAACATCATTATCTAGCAATTTTGGTCCATTCTCTAGGCAATTGACATTGAACCATCCATATGCATCATTGACCATTCCAACGATGTCATCTTGTACATCTTTGTAATTGGACCCTCATCAATGATATATCTAGAGGACAATGCATATTTGTCAAAACTAGAGGGTTCTTCTCCATGCAAGATAAACTTGGTATATGTCTTTTCAATCCTGTGACAAATCAAGTGGTCACAAACCTTCAAAAAACAAGAGTTTCTATATTTGAGCACTTTTGATATTGACATCTAGTTATTTCAGAGTTCATTGAATTCTTTTTTGTGAAATATATAAATTAGTTAACCCCACGATAATAGCCCTCGCTATCTCTACAAACAAGCCCCCCAAAAATAAAAAAGTATAGTTATACAGGTATATCACATCGAAAGCACAACTTTTCTTCGTTAATGGAGATAACATAGTTGGCATACCTGGCTGATCCTAGACAAAAATTTTCCATGATACTTGATGGACAAAAAATATTGACCCAATTGACCTGACTAGAGTGGGTTCTCTTATTCTTGAGGATGATCCAACTGTTAAAAGTAAAGACAATAATCCTTCTGCCCAAGCACAACCTGCACAAGGTAAGTGGAGTTTCTTGCACAACTTATTACTACACAGTACACTCTAGGGAAAGCTTTCCATATTTTCTAAAGTGGATGATATAATAGAAATATTTAATATGATTTAAAGGAGCAAGATTCAAATAATTTTATAGTCACTTTGTGCATGGTATCCAAACAAGAGGCCAACCACAGCTAAAGCACTCAAGAATCCAATGAGTTTCAAAACACATGTAACTGTAAGATTAAATAAAATAATGGTATAATTGTGTTGAATGTGGTGTACATGTTACTTTGCTAATGCTAAATAGCAAATGCAGGAAAATGATATATTACTTAAAGAAATATTATTTATAGCTTATTTTCATAAATAAGATTTATTTTTTGTAGTTGATATAATACTTGTATAAATTTTATATATTACTTGTATATTTAAAGAGGATTACCAAACATGCATAAGCATCAAAAAAATAAATTGGTACCTTATTATTAAAAAGTCATTTCCAAAAATTGCGTATACCCAACCTTGATCATATTCCGAAGGTCAAATATGCTACACATACTCTATACAAAAATATTGATGTTTTGAGTGTCACACATCACTGTCACAAATGTGTATTGTAGATCTGTAGAGCATCTAGAGACAATAGTATGACTAATAAATGTCAACTATTATTTCTATGAATTTTTCCTCTATGGATACCTATGAATATTTTCTCTTTTTTACTTGCCACAAAATCCTTGCTTCTAAGGCATATTTAGAAACCTAAATAATTCTAGCACTTATCTTGATCTTATTCACGTGTGTTGAGGTTAAAATTTTAGTATGAGATTATAATATAAAAGAACTATGGTTTTTTTCTCAAGAACTAAATTTTGTTATGTTTTAAAGGTCCTAGACCTTTAAAATGATTCATGCATGGCCTTTGTAAATTATAGCAAGAAAAAAATTTGATTTCCAATTGTTGTGGTTTTTACCTTATAATGCTACAAGAAGAGAGGTCATATACAATGGATAGCTTAAATGGATAGCTTAAATAATATACCACTACCAACAACAAAGCTTATTTTATTGCTCTTGTGTAGGGATTGGAAGCAGTAAAATATATTTTATTGTTTGAATTTATGTATATAGCACCCTTCTTATTTATCTTCAAACAAATAGAACATAGAAAATCAATGCTTACCATCTGAAACAATGGATAAAATAGCAAAAGAACTTGCTAATTACTTAGTCTTGTGTCATTGACCATAGTAGACCAGGAGACTATAATCCCAAATCTATAATGATATGCGGGGATTTCTTGTATGGAGACAGTAAGTAGGTGATTTTTATTTACACTTAAACCACAAAGAAGAATGTGTATTTTTTTCCCTACAATAATTAGTTTATTTCTGATTTTGTTTTGTAAAGAAACAAGATTGGATGGAAATGGATACGATATATGATACTGGTACAAAATCGGATATGGATATGATAATTTTTCTAGATCTAATATGGATACGACTAGATACAACATTAGAAAAAGCATATATGTTTAATATATGAAAAGAAAAAATATATGACACAAAAATATTTACAAATGTATATATTTTTAATAGGATATTTTCATTAACTAGGTAGCCTTAAAAAATTCACCAGGCACCATCATATACATAAGCCCCATCTAGGGTAAAGAATGCTCTGAAAAAATAAATGACAAATCAAATATGTGGAAATAATTTAATTCTCAGGAGATGAAAATGGTTCTGTTGGAAAGTAATTTTGCAAGGCATCTTGATCCATGTACTTCCAGACGATAGCTAGATGTAAGGGTATGTAAAATATCTTGTAATTGTTCTAAATCTACATAAATTGTAGACCTAGAACTTAAACTAACAAAATAAATTTTGCAGATAATTGAGATATAAGTGTTATATTGGTAGACCTAGAACTTAAACTAACAAGTTATTGCCCCTTCATCGCAGCTCATCAAAACTGATAATAAATCTTTTAAACATCCTAAAAACATATTACAATGTACAAAATCATTGTCTTATAGTTTGTTTTCCAAGACTCCATAACATGCTATACTTAAAGAAATATTATTTAAATCTTATTGTCATAAATAATATTTTATTTTTTGTACTTGATATATTACTTGTATATATTACTTGTTTATCCAAATATGATTACCAAACATGCATAAGCCTCAAAAAAATAAATTGGTACCTTATTATTAAAAAAATCATTTTCAAAATGGTGTATACCCAACCTTGATCATATTCAAATATTAGGTGTCTATATAGAAGCTGGCAAGTTGCCTCCTACTGAGATTCTAGCCCTTCCAATGTTTAAGAATTATACTCCTAGAATTCTAGCTCCTATTTTATATATTAAGAACTTGGTAAAATATGTAATTGTGGATGACTTACACTTCGTATTTGGGTCCCTTTTTGAAAGCGTGGAGGAAGCCAAATTTGGACTTGGCATAAATTTAATGCAGGAGGGCCGGATGAGGGGCCAAGAATTTGTAACTTTCCCATCTATAGAACTTGCATACCATGCATTGAAAATGGCACATCGATATGTGTTAAAAGGAAAGCCAATGATAATCCAGTTTGGGAGAAATCCTTTAGCTGGCAAAGTGAATTGAGTAGTGGGAAATCTGAGGATAGCATAGGCACTCCAAGAGCTTGTTGATCTTAAAAAACAACTTCAACCAATAGAAAACATATGGAGATATTTACTTGTAGCACTAGAGTCATATTGGCTGAGGATTAGGTATACAATGCAACTATATTATTACAATTGTATCTGTCAATCTACTAGAAGTGCAATTTATTTAAGCAAGCAATAATTTTAGAGGCCTTCTAAAGGTCAAATATGCTACACAAGCCCTATACAAAAATATTGATTTTGAGTGTCACACATCACTATCACAAATGTGTATTGCATATCTATAGAGCATCTAGAGACAATAGTATGATTGATAAATGTCAACTATTATTTCTATGAATTTTCCCTCTATGGATACGTATGAATATTTTCTCTTTTTTACTTGCCACAAAATCCTTTCTTCTAAGGTAGATTTAGAAACCTAAATAATTTTGGCACTTATCTTGATCTTATTCACTTGTGTTGAGTTTAACCTTTTAGCATGAGATTATAATATAAAATAACTATGGCTTCTTTCTCAAAAATTGAAGTTTGTGATGTTTTAAAGGTCCTAGTTAAAGAATAATTTTTGATAACATAACCAACTATAAAATGATTCATGCATGGCCTTTGTAAATTGTAACAAGCAAAGAAAATTGATTTCCAACTGTTGTGGTCTTTGCCTTATAATGCTACAAGAAGAGAGGTCATATACAATGGACAACTTAAATAATATACCACTACCAACAACAAAGCATATTGTATTGCTCTTGTGTAGGGATTGGAAGTAGTAAAATATTTTATTGTGTAGGTGAAATGGAAGGGTTGTGTCTAGCACATATTACTATTTTTTTGAAGTTCTCTAGTGAAAACCATGAGTGCTAATAATTCCCTTGTTGTCATTTTGTTGATGAAGGCACCTGAGAGTCTGTTAGGATGGTTTGAGTTCAGTGAGGATTTTAGCATGGAAAGAGAAATGTGAGCTTGAATGCCACAAAAAATATCCATCAAAAGATGAGGGGAAGTGTCAATGCAGGGAGAGGAATCTACTGGTCTAGAATCTAATAGATTTAGTTGCACCAAAATGCAAATGATAAAACAGAGTAAGGTCATGTCTCACTCTTTATTTTCTTTGTTAGTATGTTAGAAGTTTCTTCAAGTCTTTCTCATATCACAAGTCCTGGGAGGGTTGGATGTAGTGACAAGAGTAGTGGTTTTGAAAATAGTATGTGGATCCTGCATGTAAAATCTAATAATTGAAAATAAGTATATATTATAGTATGTATAATCTGATGGAAATTTATCTCCATATGTTGAGGATGTATAATTACATGCTTTTGATCAAGGGTATTGTAAATCTGCAAATAGTGTGGGTGGTTGTGTTCCTATATGGGAGTGTTGTTTTGGTTGGGCAGAAGTGTTCCTTGGGTGACCTCTTGAGATATAAAGGTTCAGTTAGGATCATTCTCTGCATTGTAAAAAACATCCCTACCTATTAAAAGGTTGAGTATTGGTCCTTCCTCTAACTGGCCAACCAAGATCGGATATAGTTGGTTTTCCACGATGGTGTTTCCCCCCAACCCCATGGGATTCGTTTCAAAAGTTTTGGGCTTGGATTAGTTGGTTTTTTGTGGTCGTGTTTCCCTCCCAACCCCACAATTTCATTTCAAAATTTCTGGGCTTTGAATAGTATAATGAGCAAGATATATACCTTCATAGTAGTATACCATCATGGCAAATTTTGGAAAAAATATGAATGTACTATCATTTGAATTTATTAGGGGTATGTCCCAGTGGATAGTTCCATGTTTTATCAATCCCAAAAAAAAAGAGTGATGAACTTTCAAAGATACCTCATGCATAAACACAACATTAGGGTTTAAATTTTATAAATCTCATGCGTAAACACAATATTACAAACTAAAAAATTCCAAACCCTAATCGTAAAAATACCTAAAATAATGTAAAATTCACTGAACCTAACTAACCTCATCTTTATCTTCATGCCCCATTTTATACCTTTAGCTTTGGCCCTCATCTCTTACCATTTCATATAATTAGCAAAAGTTTCAAAGAAATTTTAGGGCAAACCCCAACCAAAAAATGAATAGCACAAATTGAAGCTTGGGAGGCCTAGAAGTTTTAGGGCAAACCCCAACCAAAAAATGAATAACACGAATCAAAGATTGAGAGCCCTAGATTGTATATGTGATGTGGAGGTTGCAATAGCTAAGGTACGGTGTGGAGGTTACAAAAGCTAGGGTATGACGTGGAGGTTGCAGTAGCTAAGGTGTGTCAATTATAGTAGCTAAGGTGCAGTCATTGCAATATCTAAGGCAAGGCATGAGGTGTGGTTGGAGGTTTCTAAGGTGTGGTGGAGTTGTTGCAATAGCTAAGGTGCGACAAAGGAATAGTTTTTGTAGCTAAGGCAAGACGTAGGACTGTTTGATGTCATCGAGTGGGGTTTAAGCCTGCTTATTAAAAAAACTAAACCCCCTCTACGAAGATGGTTTATAACTACCTTCTTATCCCTAAGAGGTAGGTTCATAACTACCATCTTATCCCTAAGAGGATAATAATACAAGTGTGGTTCATAACTGTACTCTTATCCCTAAGAGGATGATTATAAACCACCCTCTTAGATCACCCTAAGATGGAGGTTTATAACTGTCATCTTAGTTTAACCCCTAAGATGGTGGTTTATAACTATCGTCTTAGTCCTACAAGGGCTTTTTATAGCCTCCCTCTTAGGATGACCCTAAGATGGTGGTTATTCAAAGAGGGCGGTTATAAACCGCCCTCTTAGGATCTAATAGGGTGATTTTTTACCATCGTAAAAAATCACCTTAATTTAGCCGTTGTTAAAGCCCTTTTTTGGTGTAATGATTTGTAAATAAAAAGGATGGTTCCTTGATATTATGCATATATTATAGAATGTTAAATAAGGCAACCGTCAAAAACAGATATCCTCTACCTAGAATCAAAGATCTCTTCGATCAACTCAAAGATGCCACAATCTTTACAAAGATTGATTTGAAGTCTGGATACCACCAATTGAGGATTTATGAGAAGGATACACTTAAGACAACCTTTAAAACTCATTATGGGTATTATGAGTTTGTTATCTTTTCTTTTGGTTTAACAAATGCTCCTATGGCATTTATGAATATGATGAATAATATCTTTAGGAAGTACTTGGATAGATTTGTACTAGTATTTTTGGATGATATTTTGATATATTCTAAAAATAAGATAAAACATGATGAGCATCTTCAAATTGTGCTAGAACTATTAAGGAAAATTTAGTTGTATGGGAACCTATCCAAGTGTGAATTTTATGTGTCAAAAGTGCAATATTTAGGACACATTGTTTCGGTTGAAGGGATCATTGTGGATCCTAAGAAAATAGAAGCCATTTTGAATTGGCCACCACCTACAAATGTGATAGAAGTTTGAAGTTTCATGGGATTAACCAGTTATGCCAAGATCACCTCACCAATAACTAACCTTCAGAGAAAAGGAAAGGAATTCAAGTGGACAAATAAATGTGAAGAAGCCTTTGTTTTGCTTAAGCAAAAGCTTACAACACCTCCTATACTAAAGGTACCTGATCTTCAGGGAAGTTTATCAATTTTACTGATGCTTCACTAGATGGATTAGGAGGAGTGCTTTCACAGGAAGTAGTGGTAGCCTATGGATATAGAAAACTAAAAATATGTGAGGTTAATTATGCAACCCATGATTTAGAGTTGGTAGTTGTAGTGTTTGCTCTCAAGAGTTGGTGATATTATCTGGTTGGGAGACCTTTTGAGTTAAGGATGGATCATTAGAGTCTGCAATACATATTCACTCAACCTTTACTCAATGCTAGGTAGAGGAGGTGGATGGAATTCTTCGTAGAATATGATTTTGGAATTGAGTATATTAAAGGAAAAGAGAATAATGTCGATGATGCCCTAATTAGAAGAAGACATTTAGAAGTTTTGTCTCACATCCATGTTGACTTGATGGAAAAAGTCAAGGAAATGCAAAATCAAGATGCATACTACAACCAAATTTGGGAAAGTATGGAAGGAAAACCTGATGAAAACAAGGATTCTGGCATCAAGGCTGGTTTCTTATGTTTTAGGAATAGGGTAGTAATTCCTGAAACTAGAAACTTGAGAAAGATGATTATGAATGAAGCACACAGATCTCCATATTTTGATCATCCAGGAGGAGCAAATATGAGGGAGAATATGAAAAATATATTCTTCTATCCAGGAATGAAGAGATACATAACTGAATTTATCGCTCAATGCCTCAAGTGCCAAAAGGTAAAATCAGAACACATACATCATGTTGGTTTGTTGTATTCACATGATGTGCCTATGCAAAAATGGCAAGTGATCTCGATGGATTTTATAGTAGGGCTACCTAAGAATAGGTTTTAGCATGATGCAATCCTAGTAGTGGTCGACAGACTGACCAAGGTTGTGCACTTTATACTCGGGAACACCAAAGATGATGTCGTGGCTATGGCTAATAGATTTTCCAAGGAAATATTTTTGCTTCATAGTTTTCTAGAGGTAATCATATCAAATAGGGACCCAAAATTTACATGTAAGTTTTGGTAATCCTTGCATCATGCTATTAGTACTAGATTGAATATTAGTTCTACTTACCATCTAGAGACTGATGGGTAAACTAAAAGAGTGAACCAAGTGCTAGAATATATGCTTCGCATGTACTGTATGGATCATAAAACCCATTGGGAGGATTACTTGCATTTGGTAGAATTTACCTAAAATAACAAACACCATTCAACCATAGGCATGGCTTTGTTTGAAGCTTTGTATGTCAAAAAGTATTGGACACCATTGACATGAGATAATCCAGAATATTGAATTGTGCTTTGTCCAGACATGGTCAAATAAATGGAGCAACGGTTGAGGATGATCAAAGAGAGGTTGAAGGAAGTTGTATATTGTCAAAAAAGCTATGCCAATCTAAATAGATCATCAAAATATTTTACTATGGGTGTGATTAAGTCCACAAAGCTAGATCCATGCTTTTTCGAGCCTTTTGAAATCATAGAGAAGATTAATCTTGTGGCATACCGACTGGTCTTACCACCCAATCTATCCAAGATTCATAGTACCTTTCATATTTATTTGTTTAAAAAGGATGTTGCTAATCCAGGGCATGTGTGGGATATTTCTAATTTACAAATGGTGAACCCATAAGCTATAAAGGTTCAACCAATAAAAATCCTTGATTTTCGATCAAAATTGATGAAGAAAGGAACTTTGGAGTAGTGCAAAGTTTAGTGGGACCAATACACTGAGAGGAACACTACTTGGGAAAGAGTAGCAGATATGCAAAAATATTTGCCTTTTCTGTTTGAAAATGTTGAGTAGATATTATTTTATGTTTATAAGTTCTAAACATAGAGGATTGTGTTAAGCCTAAGGGGAGGATGATGTCATGACCCACCCCTTGGTAGACTTCTATTTTGTTTGGACATATGTTTTGTACAGTTATCTTATGGATGAGTTACTTGACTATGTGTTTATTGCTATGGGAAAATATGTATGTTGTGGAAGATGTATATATTACCTTAATGAAATGATAGACTATTTTCATGTTTAGTTGGTAACTATATAGATTTTATGGAAGGATAAGATGTTGCTAATGGATTTTACTTTTGTAGAAATAGGTTTCCTAAGGTGGTAGGAAAGAAGTAACCATCGAGAAAGGAATACTTAAGAGAAATGTTGTGATAGTTGTTGGAATATTGGAGAGGCTACATGGATGAATGCCCTCTTTTATGAAAATGCATATCATAACTTGCTCAAAAAAAATAAGGAAACTATATTTGCTACTTTAATCCTTTAAAAAAAAAATGTTTTGGTTAAGCATAATCGCAAAAAAAGATGATTGATTTTCGTTATTGATTATATCTTAGTGGTTAGATCATCGTGGGCTTGCTCCATATTAATGAAGTCTATTTAGAGAAGAATACTAGATAAAGAGACATCTAGTCTTTAATCCTTATATTTTGTTCATGAAGTGTTCTCTTTGTGGAAACGGATATTTTTGGCATCCGAGGTCTTGAACTCATTGTTGGAGGTAGATTATGGCTTGAAAATCCGATAATTATACCAAGTGTTGGAAATGAAGTTAATATTTCAATAGCTCAACATGAGTGGAAAACAAAAAGGACTAGAAAAAATTAACAAGCACTGGAAAAAGTGAGGAAGGAGAGGATCAACACTGAAAATGAGGTTCAGGGATGCTAGTGCAGAAGATCGATTTTGGACTAGAACGAACTACGTACTTGAGGTAACCTTGAGAATACTCGGTTGATATGAGTTTTAGAGTAAAGATATTAGTTGTAAATGTTAAAGTGAATGTTATATTTTGTGCTATGATGGTCACCAAGCCTATTATGAGAAATAATGAATAGTGGGAGACTCTAACTATTATAATAGATGTAGCTATGTGTGACTTAGAGTGCATTCCTTTTCATTTCCTAAATATGCATTAGGAACTAGTAGTAACCCCAAGGAGTCAAATTGTTCAGCTTAGAACCTAGTATTATCTGAGGAGTCTAGTTATTTCAACATAGAACTTGGTGTTGCCAAACTTGTGACTATTTTCCTTGTGATCAAATACGGTTTGTAATGTTGCTAGGATAAAATTTTTCAAGATGTAGGTAGATTTTTATGATGAAATTATTGGCTAAGCGAATTCGGTGTAAACAACCATATAGCTTTAAGTTCGGAAATATTATTTTGGCAATGTCGTCTTGCATTGTTATATCTCTAGCAAGCTAAGCTTTGGAAAATGATAGCCAACTGGTCTTGCATTGTTATATATCTAGCAAGCTAAGCTTTGGAAAATGATAGCCAACTGGTCTTGCATTGTTATATCTCTAGAAAGCTAAGCTTTGGAAGATGATAGCCAACTAGTATTGCATTATTATATCTCTAGCAAGCTAAGCTTTGGAAAATGATAGCCAAATGGTATTGCATTGTTACATCTCTGTAAAGCCAAGCTTCAAAAAATGTGAGCCAACTTATATGGTTTTTTATATAGATGTCAGATAGGAGATAGATGTCGAAGGTGTCACCGATTTTGAGGACTTTTGGGCCATGGATGTATTAATCTTCGACTTTGTAATGAAGTATGTAGAGGAACAATGAGTGTTATCCGAGTCATCCTCTATCCCTTATATCGAATAGTTGTAGTTTGTGAAACATATTGGATAGAATTTTCTAGACTAGTAGAGGGCTTAATAGAATTTATTATTTTATAGTAAAGACATATATGTATTATCTATTGAACTGGTGATACAGTAATACTCCTATTAACTTGATCTTTGATGGTTAACAAAGTTACTATCATAAGAGTGATAAAGGAGTGCAACGGTGCTTTGTTGACTGTGATAACTTAGCAATATCATAGAGTTGGGTGCCATCTCATTGTCATATGTTGTATGAGTTATCTGTGCTAGAGTAGGATATAGTTGATTAATTATATAGAGTAGTTTCTCTTCCTTGTCTATCTGTGTGATGGTTTCTCCTTGAGCTAGAATAATTACTATTTTATTGAGACGGTAAGGATATGAGTGATCTTTGGCTACGTCTAGAAATGTTGGTGGAGTAGAACGTGTAATGTAGAATCCTTTTTTGGGAGAATTGAAATCCCATGGTATTGTGGATAAGATGAGTTGAAGGAAAAACTTAGGTAGCATGGCGCTGGGAATAGAATGGACTCCTAGTAAAAATGAGGACTTACAAAAGTCTTGCTTATTGTAACCATTTTCCAATTGATGGGAATAATAAAAGAATACGGATTTTAATGTTGGGTTTTCCCCATTCGGGGGTTTCTCCCAAGGTAAAGCATTTGAGTTATGTGTGAATGATTATATGGAATTCTCATGTTGACTATACTTTTTCTTATGATAGTTATTGTAATTAAATGATGTCCATGGATAAAGTAACTCTTGTATGGTTATGTTTCTATCCTTACTTTAATGAATAAATATGGATTTTAATCAAGATGTTATCAATGAAATTTATGTTAAAAAGGATGTATTCTACAAAATAAAATATGAATGATTGGTTAGAAGATGTTTACTTTCATAAGAGTATTAAGTTTAATAATGAGCATTCATGGGCATGTTGATTAAGTGTTTTCTTAATAAATTAAGGGAAACCAAAGAAACTCATTTTTCTTTCTTAAAATGGATGCCTTTCAATTTCCATTATGGATCTTGTTAATATGAAGGATTAATTATATGGGGTTTTGGGTTAGGAACTTTTAAAGCAATAATTTTAAATATTTAATCATTTCTTTATATCGAATATTGATAGAGGACATTAATAGAATTAGAAACGAGGCTTATAGGGAGATCTAGCTCAGAATGGCATGATATGGATAGATAACCCTTCCACCCATCTATTGCTCACATAGAAGGACATATGTGGAGGAGAATCCATAGTGTACCCTTTAAAAATATTGAAGGGATGGTTAACACTAGCTCATTGGATCCATGAGAGGGATAGGTTGACCAATTGAAAAAGACACCTAGTGCTCTTGCATTGCTTGAATTATGTAAGGGTAGGGATGGGTGTGCCTCAAGGAAATTCTATATGGAATTATTGGTAGAGACCTTAGTAGTTGCTCTAGTAACCAGAAAACTAGGAGCCTTGGAACTACTTTAAATGATAAGTATATATATAAATGGATTGAGACTTAAAGAGTTATAACAATTGTGACCAAATTCGCATCCCCTAATTAGAGGCCACAAATTCTAAATTAAAGAAGAAAACTGAATTCATGCCCCGTAAGGAAGGGGTACGAATTTGCAGAAAGTCTTTTGAAATTCACCTATGAATGCAAAATACAATTAACACTAAGAATTAATGATCTAAAGAGCTAATAATGCATAGAAAAAATTTGATAAGCTTGTGGAAAGTAAAGGTTGCAACCAAAATGGAATACCTCTTCTCCTTCTCTAGAAGATAAATTATGTGTACAATCTATCATCAAGGCTTATCCACTTGCTTATCCTAAGCGACAAATGACAAGGGACACACCAAAAGTAGAGCACTAGAGCATTATAAAAGCATCAAGTCTTGACAACACTAGAAGAAGATAGTTCTCATATAGGATATCTGTCTGGTGGAAAAGTGACTCTAAATACTTCTATTTATAGGAGTTTTTGAGGGATTTAGGTGGGGAAAATGAAAAACAACCTTGGACAAGAGCCAAAACACAGAGGTTAGCTAAAAACTTTGGCTTTTTAAGAGAAAAATACATATTTGCCAAATTTATGCCCTAACTTGGATGACCACACGGATTCGGTAAGGTTGGGAGAAAAAGCAAAGCAAAGGAGGAAAAAGAAGCTCAATTTTACACTTAGAAATTTTGAGTGACTTCTTAGGGATCTGAGGGAAAAATGACTCATTTTGATGGGTCAATTTTCCATGTCTACAATGCCATAGGAGTGATAAGGTAGAAATTTATTAGAGATTCGTTAGAGTTGATGTATTTTATTAAAGCTTTATTCAGAGTGATAAGATTAGGGAACTTTAGGAATAATAAGGATTATGAAGTTTATTTAGTTTATTAAATTTATTTGGAGTGGTAATGTTTTTTAATAGTTTTTATATTTGTTAGAAAAAAATATAAATTTTAAATTTATTTAATAGTTTTTTAAAGTAAAAATATTATTGCAAATTTAGTTATTTGGGAGTTAAAAGGAGTTCTACTTCAAATTTAGACAAAGAAAATATTCTTATACAATAATTTGATGATAATGAGAGAATTCAAGAGACTTGTAATCTTGAAACTACAAATATTGAAGAACATGAAGTTGAATTCAAATATGAAGTCAACCAAGAAGAATAACTTGATGAATATCAACACAAAGATCAAATCCATTGCAAGGTCACTTGAAGAATGAAGATCATGATTGAATACTAAAGTCTTCAATAACCAAATAATGTAATACAGGGGGGTTTTGAGTATATTAAATTATTTGGTACATGCTAATGTACCCCCATGGTACCTTCATGATACATCTTGTAAATATTAGATTAGGGTTGAGTCTTAGTTTAGAGTGTGAGTATTATTTTATGTAATGTTGTAATATATAGGAAATGCACAAGTGTTATGTAAGTGTGTATGTGCAAAAAATGAACAAGTATCATCTGAGTATGTGTGCAAGTGTAACGTGAGTATGTGCACAAGTGTATTATATGTAAGAGTACACAAGTATCTTTAGATTAGAGTGTGCTAAGTTAAGAGTCATGTCTAGGTGTGCATACAAGATAGAGTCATGTGTGTGTGCAAGTGTCAAGTGTAGAAGTATCCAAAGAGTTATTCTACTATGGCTATATATTACTCCATGGAGGAGATCATCAAGAATATATCCAACCATATCCTATCATCTGTGTATCTAGTATCATATTTGTAAGAGAAATATGAGTAATAAATATTACATATATTTTGAGCAATTAATATTGTAAGTTGTGCTACATGCTTTGTACATGTATGATTCAAGCTATTTACATTCATATTATTGTTTATTAATGAATGTTATTTGATATATTATAATCCTTGATTTACATATTAATTTGTTGATATTATTCTACTTACATCATTATCTTGATCTTACTATTTTGTGGTTATATTATATTTGATCCTATGGAATTTATCTTGTGAGTTATATGTTAGTATTAAGACTTAAAAAGCCATCAATGTCAACCACTCACCAAGCTCTTGAGGAAGGATGTGTTCTTTAAGTGGGATGTTTATTGTCAAGCTATATTTGATACCCTAAAATCCTACCTCTTATACCCTCAAGTCCTTGTCCTACCAAATATCCTTAGGCCCTTACTGTACATAGCATCCAAAAACTATGCCTTGGAAGATATGTTGGTATAGCATGATGACCAACATAGAAAAAGGGTTATCTTCTACATTAGCCTAACCTTGGTTAATTATGAAGTCAGAGATATGCCCTCAGAGAACCTTTGTCTATCTATAGTGTTTGAATCCTAGAATATTAGACATTATTTTCTTAGCCATAAGATGTTTATCATCACAATATTTGATCCCTTGTGATATCCCATGCCCAAGCCTTACATCTCAAGAAGAATCACTAAGTGGGTCATTGTTCTTAGAAACTATGATCTTGGGTTTATTAATTAGAATTTTATGAAAGACCAAGTTAATATTGATCAATTAGTAGTATCGCATTTTAAAGCTAGCCAACCTCTAGTGGTAGACTTTCCCAATGACTCGATCTTCAACCTAGAAGTAGATCATGTTGATTTTTGGACCTTGTATTTTGATGGCACATGATATGTTAAACAAGTATGGACATGATTTATCTTGGTCACTTCTCACCAAAAACTAATCCTTGTATCCTTTAATCTTATTTTCTATACCAACATTTTCAAATATGAAACCCTTATCTTCGAGCTATGTGTAAGAATGGCTCTCAAAATTTGAATTCTCACAGTCTTTAAGATTTCTAACTAGTAGTCAACCTAGTAAATGGTGTTTATTAAACCAAATATGATAACTAAAGCTATACATAGACATTTTCAATAAGCTAATAGATGCTTTTAATAAAATCACTATTGATACTAACCCTAGGTCTAGTAATTTCCATATCAATGATATGGCCTCGACTCCATCCTTGATCCCCTTCGAACTAGATGGGAAGCAATCTACGATCATCATTTGGCAACATAGGGAGCCTTCAACCTTAGAATATAGTCAACGTCCTTTAGAAGCATTTTCTATTGAATTTGTTGCATCCCCTGATCCTTGGTACAAGGACATATTAGATTACCTTATAGATGGTACTTTATGTAATGGTCTCAACCATAATGAGCATAATAAATTCAAGCAACAAACCTATAAGTATGTTATAATTAACAATATTTTGTACCATTGTATCCTTAATGGAATTTTTCTCGGGTGTCTAGACTTTATAGAATCTAAAATAGACATTAAATAGGCCCATGATAGATCATGCAGTGGTCACTTTAGTGGTGTCACCATTGCCAAGAATCTCCTACAAATGGGTTATTACTAGCCCACCATGGAAAATGACTCTTGTGACTTTTGTAAATAATTTTGATAAGTATCAAAATCATTATAACCTTACCCATGCTCCTTTCCCATCCCTTCAATTATTAACATTTTCGCAGCCTTTATTCATTTGGGGATTGGACATCATTGGAAAGATAAACCCCATGTTATTTGATGTATAAAAATTTATTATTATGGTTACTAAATTCTTCACCAAATGTGTTAAAGTTTTTCCTTTAGCCTCAAATAGTAGAGTTCAAATCTCCAATTTTTTCCTTAGCCAAACCCTTAGCCATTATGGTATCCTTCTCTTCTAAACTTAAACAATGGAATAGCTTTTAAGAATAAATATGTCTAAAATACAAGATTCAACACAAGTGGTCCACCCCTTACTATCCCCAAGGCAAAATTCAAACCAAGGCCTCTAATAAAACCCTTGCAAAAATCCTCAAAAATCTTATCAACAAAACTAAAAGATCTTGGTATCTCTAGTTGTATCCAATGTTATGGGTATATCACACTAGTGTTATAACTCCTATTGTTGTGATGCCCTCTGCTTTTATTTATGGAACTAAAGTAGTCTTCCTTTTCGAGCTTGAGGTTCCTTATGTATTTTATTATAAGATACCTCTATTAGATATGAATATCTTCTCACCTATCTCATCCAACTAGAACTACTTAATGAAATTCAAAGGCTTAAACATGCCTACATCAAGAAGGTATGATCTTGATCCTTTAAAGTTTATGGTCTAGTCCTCAAAGAATTAGAAAAACACCAATGCCAAAATTGAGCTCAAAGTCAAGTTTGAGCCTAACTAGATAGGTCCATACATCATAACCACCAAGTATGGTTCAAATACCTATCATCTCCCCACTCTTGATGGAAAAAACTTTAAAAATAAATGAATATAATGCATCTTAAAAGATATTATGTTTAAACTTGCATTTGTTGCTTGTTTGCTTTCTGTTGTTTGTTATTGTCTGCTTGCATTTGCCTATCTTCATATTTTCTTGTTTACATACACTTTTCCATATTTACCTAAACTACTTGTAGCATAGAGAGTTAGGGATCCACGATAACATGTAAATGATGATCCTAGATAGGATAGATTATTTTCCTTTGTTAGGAGGCTAATGTGATTGGATCCTCCTTTGTACCATTTTAGCAATTTGTATAAATCAAATATATTTTTTGCATCAAGAAGGCTTCTATCTTCATCCCAAAATAATCCTACTCTATCACCTCATCCTGTTCCCCTAACTCTTTTGTACACTAGTTAGGGAATGACTCGTTGTATTCATTCCCTTACTTATGTACAAAAGGACAAGGGCAATGTGTCAATTAGATCACATACTCTTATATCTAAAATCAATTTTTAAAACCCATCCGCATCTTATCGCATGATGAATACTATGAATTTCATAGGTGTTGATGGTAGGCTTCCTCATCTCATCTTCTATCTCACAAACCATCACATGATTAATATTTAATTTTGTAGGTATTGCTGACAACTTCTATCTCTTCATTTTTTGTCTCACACTTGTCACATGAGGAAAATTGTGAGGTTTATAGATGCTAATGGCAATATTCTACAACTCTAATCATGTTCCAATCCTTATCATATTGCTCTTGAATCCATGTAAACTCTTGGATAGCCTCAATAGAGTGTTTCAATCCACTATGCAAGATCATCAAACCTACCCAAATCACATACAAGCATGGGAAAATATGCATCATATCCATAATGAATTCATCCCCCTAATGATCCTTAATTGGGGAAAATTCATTGTCATATCAACATCTAATCACAAATCCCTCTATGACATTTGTCTAGAGGTAAGTCATCATTTCTTGGTACATCTCACGACTCCTTCACATCTATGTTAGAGGTAAGTCTATAATCAGAAGTAAATTACGATATTTATCTAAAGGTAAAGCATAAGTCCTTTTGATATTTATCTCAAGGAAAATCCATCAACAAAATCCCTTTATGACATTTATCTAAAGATAAAGTAAAAGTCCTTTTGAAATTTGTCTCAAGGAAAATCCATCAACAAAATCCCTTTATGATATTCATATTTAAAATAGTGTCAAATTAAGGTTAGGTGGTAAAGGAGCTTGTAGTTGTTTTCAAATTGAATCCACAAAACCATAGACTAGGCTCATAATTGCCCCTATCCCCAAAGTGAGATGTTGTGGACTTGATACCCCATGGGAACCAAGGGAACCAATGCACTCTATCCTGCAAGCCAGATCAATTATCTCATAAATAATAATGATGATTGAAATTAGATGTTTTTTCCCAGTTGGTTAGAAGCAAAGAATTTCTTAACATAAACCAAGGTTCAAATCCCATAGGTAAAAAGTATAGGGATTTTATGGTGAACTTGGGTTTCTAAAAAAAAGGCTTCTATTGTTGGGCATATAAAGATAAGAATGAGAAATATTAAAAATTTATAAATACAACTAAAATATCTCAAAAAGAGTGAAGGTTTAAATTGTAAGAATAAAAAGATAATTCAAAATTGTTTATTGCTATAATCACTTATATATATATATAACTATGAGGTGATAAGAGTATATTTTTAATTTTTTATATTTACCATTTAAAAAAAAACCTCAATATTTTTAAAAATTCCTTTTTTAAATTACAATATAAGTTAAAAACCCTCTTATCAAAGTATCACAACTTAATTCATAACAAATAGGTAAATTTTTCTTTTTTAATATATAAAAATTTAGTAATAAATCTATTTCAAACTAAATTTTTGTTTTTTAATATATATAAAAATTTAGTAATAAATATATTTCGAACATAATATTATAAATATTTAATACTCCTTTAATATTTGAAAGATATATAACTTTAATATTAAAAAAATAGATTTTACTAACTATGAGCTCCTAATTTGAAGTGTCATTCTACATTCCAATTGTAGATCACATTAGTTTCGTAAGGGTAGACGAATGGAATAAACTTTTAATCGTACATCACCAACACAAAAATGGAAAAGGAGAAGAGTAATCTAAAAACAAATAAAAAAGAAAAGTAAATAATTTTTAAAGATAAGAGACTAGTCATTGATTACGTAAAAATAAAATCATTTCCTTTAAAGCAGTTTGTTCTTTGATATGAAATATTCTTTCTTCATTTTTACTTTAAAAATCGTGTTTATTTATTTCCTTTAAACTTTAAAGCTCATGGATTTAACGCTTTCAAATTCTTTTTACTTTACAAACAGGGTTACCACTGTAATTAGGCAATAGGCCTTAACAGGTATTCACCTTGGAACATTTAGTGATTTAAGAAAAAAGCAAACCGGTCTCCACATGAGTGGCTTTTATTGAAGATTATTTGTTATTAGGTTAATTAAATTATATATAGTATGTATTTTGTGATAAATATTTTTTATTTTTATTTTTTATTAAATATATTTTTTATTTTTTTCAAAGTGTCCTAACCTATGTATAGTTGATAGTTGAAATTTCATATGTTTATAAGTGAGAATTTTACCTTCATTATTTTACAAAATATCATTTCCACTAACTTTTCTTAGATTTTCTTTAGAAGCACCATCAAAATTAATTTTGATAAATTTAATTTTTTAAATTTTCTATTTTCACCATCAAAATTAATTTTGATAAATTTAATTTTTTAATTTTTACATTTCCACCATCAAAATTAATTTTGATAAATCCAATTTTTAAATATTTTTCATTTCACCTCTGAACAAAGTAGATCATTTGTTTTAATGTCATTATCATAGATGACTCTTCATGTATGTTAAAATCTACCTCTTTTTTTGTACTTGAGTCTTCCATGATGAGCACCATATTTTCAAACATTTTGTAAGAGAAGCAATAATATGGTTCCAAAATTAAGCATGATTTTGAGATTTAATTTTTTAAAATAAATCTTTTCAAGCCATAAATTCAAACAAATAATGGTAGGACCAATCCTCCACAAAATACATATTATGATTTAGCTTTGAAATAATTAATCCAACATATCAACAAAACTTTCAATGGTGATGGAGCTATCCAATATATTTTCTTTTAAAAAAGTAACCCAATGGTGTGAGCAAAAAGGCAATGAAGAAGTAAATGGTCTAATGTTTCTAAATCCTACTCACACAAGGTACATCTGAAAGGTCCATGATATCCTCTTCATTGTAGATTCTTTCCTCTAATAATCTTGCTTTGAATTGTTAGCTGAAGGAATGTTGGGGCCTTAGGGAGAGCCTCTAATGATCAAACATTCTTCAAAGAAAAATATTTGGGAGTAGAAAATTTTGATTGCTCTAAATCCTCATATCCAACTTGAACGAGTATCCACCATATTTTGATAGATTCCAAACCAACTCATTCTTTTGTGTAAATTTTAGTAAATTAAACTCTTAAGACATCTTCTAAATTTCATTTGTAATTTGTTTCTCTTTCAACCAGGTTACTAATAGAAATCAATGATCTAGAGTTGTTGCTCATATTAATATAACATTTGACCTTTGAACCTTTACAAGCTAGGCATACCTGAGCCAATGGTTATCATTTTGACTTGGAGATAAGAGGATAAGGCTTCTACCAAGAATCAAACAAAAAAGAAGTGTACAATTCCCCTCATTGAGTGACCATCTAATATGTTTATTGATCAATCACAAACTATATGATATGAAGTTCCATGTTGATGATCCTTTGTGTAGGATTTTTTCCTAAATAATTTCATTGCATCAAGAGAACCTATATGCTTTTGAAGTGACATTTTTACCCAATTCTTTCCTTGATTTTTGAATAGTCTTCACCCAAGATGTGCTCCTAAGGATAAACTCGTAAGTCTACAAATTGCAAGCCTACTCCTATAATATTATTTTCTTTGCAAGCCTATGCTAAACTTACAAAGAGAAACTTAAATTTTCCCTCGCATCCTTTCAAAAGAAAGTCTCTTTGAATTTTATCAAATTTTCATGTTATACCTATTGGCAATCTTGAAAGTGGCATCATATAAATAATGATTGCAATTATCTTTATTATGTTGTCATGGTTATGAACCATCAATCAAAATAGAATATTTTGTAGTGCTATGACAATGTTTAATCCACTCACACCAGCTATAATATAAACCAAATATTTTGAGAATATCATGTAAAAAAATTTAGGAAACCATATCATTTGCTTTGTTCATATGTAGAATAAAAAATATACTTAGTTTTTTCATGGAATAAAGAGAGTGTATGGTCTCCTACACAATGACTACACCATAGTAGATTAGTAGAAATCAATCAATTACAAATCCTAGAGACTAAGAAATCTTGGGAGTGCTTCCAACCCCCCTCAACTAAAAACAAATATCATATTCCAATTGATACATCAATATTAGGACCTTAGATGAGCCCAAGATCCTCAAATTAGGAAAGGTTTTGACCTCAACTAAGCTTGAGGAGTACATCAATATTTTGAAGGAGTTCAAAGACATCTTTGCTTGGTCCTACGTTGACATGACAAGTTTGGATCCTTCCTATTTATCCACCACCTAGTCGTCACCCTTGGTGCAAAGCTCATAACATAGAAACTATGGTAAATTCACCCAAAAGTCATATGTCTAGTTAAATAAGAGCTTCAAAAACTTCTCAAAATCATATTTATCAAAGTCATTGACTATTTTGACTATATCTCTAAGGTTATTCATGTTGCTAAGAAAATAGGCAATGTTAGTATGTGCATCAAATTTTTTGAATATCAACAAAGCATATCCTAAAGATGACTTTCATCTACGTAACATAAACATAAGTATCAATTCCATTATATAATTTGAAATATTATCCTTGTTAAATGGGTTCTCAAGGTATAACCAATTTAAGATAATTGTTGAGGATCAATCAAAAACAACTTTCACCACCCTTTTGGGAACCTTTTGCGATAAGGTCATGTCCTTTAGGATAAAAAATGTAGGAGCTACCTACTAAAGAGCCATGCCATACATATTTCATGACATGATGCATGATATCATGGAAGACTATATTAATGATCTTCTTGGTTGATCTCTAAATTGGGAAGACCATGCTTGGGACTCGAGACGTATTTTTGGGTGACTAAGGGAGTACAAGATGTGCCTAAAGCCTAAAAAATATATCTTTGAGGTAATGCTAGGAAAACTATTAGGATTCATTATATCCCAATGAGGCATCAATGTTGAATAATAAGATTGTGAATACAAAATCAAGCAACAACAAATATAGAATATTAAAATAAATAAGCAATATAAATACACAAATGATTGCACAAGGAATAGATTATTTTATTAATGTCTATGGATCTCCAATATTACAATCATAAATACCCCAAATGTAGGGTTTACAAAGATTTTTATTTGTTATAATTATTATAATACACTAGGGTTCTCTAAAACCCTAGTTAACAAATGATTGTGGTGTCTTCACGCCTAATATGATCCCAAAAAATTGTGGATGGGCTTCTGATATCCTTGATAGGGTCACCCAAGCTTCAACAGCTGCCAATGAATGTGATCCTCAAACCTACACACAACAAATAAAATATGATTAATAGTATCTGTGAGGGCTCTACTGCGTGAGAACCTTAGAAAGAGAAATCACTAACCCTAGTTGCATAAATAAAACTATAAGAAGATCTAAGAATACTAAAAATGATTGCTATGAACTATTTACCTTGTCTTCAATGACTTGTCATTTATGTCTTCGTTATTGTTGCAATGGTGGTTACGTAGATGTACCCTAGTGGCACCCGAGGGCCTTAGGGCTACAAAAATAGGATGGGAAATGCCCACGGGCATTTGATACTAACCAGAAACACCCAGAGGTGCCTGGTAAGCTTTTGTGGGCACTCTGCAAAATCTAATGGGTGCTCGGTAAGCTTTAGGGGGTATTCAAAAGTTGGGGAAAAGGTCACAAAACCAAATCTAGTTCGTAATATGGATGGCGAAAGATGCGGCGGATGTGAGGGGAAGCGATGGAATGGGAGTAGTGAAGATGCTTGGATGCTTGAGGACTTTAGGGCACAAGGACTCAAGGAACTCAAGAAATGTTGAAACTCAAAAAACTTAGGAGACTTAGGGGTTGAGTCATCAAAATGACTCCTCTTTATAATCTTCCCTAGGGCATGTTAGGGTTTCAACGACACGAGATGTGTGGTCAAGATTAAAACATGATGGAGGGTGGAGATTAAAGCGGGGTAAATGGCATGGATTAAGACGGATGAATGGCTAGGATTAAAACATGATGGATGGTTGGGATTAATTCATACATATATACATATATTTATTAAATCTATATAAATATAATATATAAAATATTATTATTTAAATATATATTAAAAATATATATATAAATAATGGATAAATGTGGTGAGAAAACATGGATAGATGACAAGTGGCTCAATTTTGGTGTCTACAAAGATATTTTCTATTGTCAGTATGCCACCATCTCGAACTCTAACCTAGCTTAGGATTTTTGAAGGCAAATCTAAGTCATTTAGAGATTCATCTTCTAGTTGGCAAAGTGTCATCCATTCACCAAGCTCTTGAGGAAGGATTTGGTCTTTGAGTGAGATATTGATTATCAAGCTATAATTGATACCCTAAAATACTGCCTCTTATACCCTCAAGTCCTTGCCCTACCTAATCCCCTTAGGCCCTTTTTGTTGTAATAGCATCCATAACCTATGCCTTAGAAGATATATTGGTATAGCATGATGACCAACACAGAAAAAGGGTTATCTTCTAAATTAGCCAAACCTTGGCTAGTTATGAAGTTATATATATGCTCTTAGATAATATTTACCTATGTATAGTGTTTACATCCTAGAATATTAGATATTTTTTGCTTATCCATAAGACCTTTGTCATCACAAGATTTGATCCTTTGTGATATCTCATATCCAAGCCTTACATATTGAGAATAACCACTAAGTAGGTCACTACGCTTAGCAAATATTATCTTGGATTTATTAATTAGAAGTTTGTGAAAGACCAAGTTATTATTGACCAATTATTGGTAGCACATTTAGAAGCTAACCAACCTCTAGTGGTATACTTTTCCAATGATTTAATCTTCAATATAGAAGTAGATCATGTTGATTCTTGGACCTTGTATTTTTATGGAACATGATATGTTAAACAAGTAGGGATAAGAGTTATCTTGGTTACCCCTCACCAAAAACTAATCTCTTTATCCTTTAATATTATTTCCTATACCAACATCGTCAAATATGGAACCATTATCTTAGAGCTATGTGTGACATTAGCTCTCAAAATTAGAATTCTCATTGTTTTTGGGATTCCCAACTAGTAGTCAACCAAGTCAATGGTGTTTATTAAGCTATACAAAGACATTGTCAATAAGCTAATGGATGCTTTTAATAAAATTATTATTGATACTATCCCTAGGTCTAATAATCATCATGTCAATGATATGGCCTCAACTACATCCTTGATCCCCTTTCAGCCAGAAGGAGAGAAATCTTCAATATTCATTTGGCAACATAGGAAACCTTCAACATTAAAATCTAGTCAACTTCCATTAAAAGTATTTTCTCTTAAATTTACCCCATCCACTCCTTGGTATACGAACATATTTAATTACCTTATGAATGGCACCTTGTGTAATGGTTTGAACCATAATGAGCATAAGAACCTCAAGCAACAAGCTTATAGGTATATCATAATTAGCAATATTTTGTACTATTGCACCCTTAATGGAATTTTTCTTAGGTGTCTAGACTCTATAGAATCCTAAATATTCATAACAAAGGCCCATGATTTATCATGCAGTGATCACTTTAGTGGTGTCACCATTATCGAGAACCTCCTACAGATGGGTTATTATTGGTCCACAATGGAAAAGGACTCTTGTGACTATATAAAGAAGTTTGATAAGTGTCAAAAGCATGATAACCTTACCCATGCTTCTTCTCAATCCCTTAAATTCTTGAAATTTCTATGACCTTTCTTAATTAGAGGATTGGACATCATTAGGAAGATAAACCCCATGTTATTTGATGGATACAAATTTATCATCATGGTTACTAAATACTTCACCAAATGGGTTAAAGCTATACCTTTTGCCTCAAATACTAGAGTTCAATTCTTCAAGTTTATCCTTACCCAAATCCTCATCCATTATGGTATCCTCTCTTCTAATATTGAATAATGGAATACCTTCTAAGAACAAAGATGTCTAAAATACAATATTCAACACAAATGGTCCACCCCTTACTATCCCAAAGGAAACAATCATATCGATACCTCTAATAAAATCCTTGTTAAAATACTCAATAATATTTTCAACAAAATTAGTAGAGATTGACATCTCCAATTGTATCTATCATTATGGGCATATCACACTAGTGTTATAACTCCTAATGGTGTGATGCCCTATTATTTGATTTATGGAACTAGAGCAGTCTTCCCTTTCAAGCTTGAGGTTCCTTGTGTATTTTATTACAATATTCCTTTATTGGATATGAATATATTTTCACCCATCTCATCTAAGTAGAACTACTTAATAAAAATCAAAGGCTTAAACATGCCTACATCAAGAAGGTATGATCTTGATCTTTTGAAGTTGGTGGCTTAGTCCTCAGAGAATTAGAAAAACACCAATACCAAAACTAAAATCAAAGTCAAGTTTGAGCCTAAATAGATAGTTCTATACATCATAACCACCTAGTATGGTTCAAATGCCTATCATACCCCCACTCTTTATGGAAAATAACTTAAAAAACCAATAAACATTGTGCACCTTAAAATATATTATGTCTAAACTTGTATTTGTTGCATGTTTGCTTTCTGTTGTTTGTTGTTGTCTACTTGCATCTACCTATATTGATATTTTCTTGTCTACATACATTTTCCCATATTTACATAAACTAATTGTAGCATAGAGATTTAGGTATCCACGATAACATGTAAATGATGATCCTAGATAGAATAGATTATTTTCCTTTGTTAGAAGTATGATGTGAGTGGATCCTCCTTTGTACCATTTTAGTAATTTTTATAAATTAGATAACTTTCTTCCATAAATAAGTATTATATCTTAAAAACCCATCCTACTCTATCACCTCATCCTATTCCCCTAATCCTTTTGTACACTAGTTAAGAAATGACTCGTTGCATTCATTCCCCTACTTATGTACAAAATGAAAAGTGCAATATGTCAATTAGTTTGCATACCCTCATCTCTAAAATCAATTTCTAAAATCTCTATGCATATTTTTGTATGATGAATACTATGAATTTCATAGGTGTTGATGGTATGATTCCTTATCTCATCTTCTATCCACAAACAATCACATGATGAATATTGAGTTTTATAGGTATTTATGACAACTTATATCTCTTCATCGCTTGTCTCACACATTCGACATGATGAAAATTGTGAGGTTAATAGGTGTTAATGGCAATATTCTATACCTCTAAACATATTCCAATCCCTTTCATATTGCTCTCTTGGATCCATGTAATATATTGGATGGCCTCAATAGAGTGTTTCAATCCACTATGGAGGATCATCAAACCATCCCAAATCAGATATAGGCATGTGGAAAATATGCATAATATCCATAATAAATTTATCCCACTAATTATCCTTAGTTGGGGGTAAATTCATTGTCATTTCAACAACTAATCACAAATCCCTCTATGATATTCATCTAGAGGTAAGTCATCATTGTTAGTACATCTCACAACTCCTCTTTAACATCTATTTTATAGGTAAGTCTATAATTAGAATTATTTTATCATAGTTTTCTAAAGGTAATGTAGAAGTCCTTTTGACATTTCTCTCAAGGAAAATCCATCAACATGATCCCTTTATGACATTTGTCTAAATATAAAGTAGAAATACTTTTAAAATTTATCTCAAGGCAAATCCATCAATAGAATTCCTTTATGGTGTTTGTATATAGATAAACTAGAAGTTCTTTAGACATCTATTTAAAGGTAGATCTATTAGAAAAATTCCTCTCTGACATTTTTTTAGAGGTAAGTCTATTTCCATTTGGTGCATCCATAAAATCTTTAAAAACATTTATTTCAAGGTAAATCTATTGGCAACTTTCAATAAAAATTAAAATGCTCCTCTGAAATTTATTTGGAGGTACAAAAAATAATATCTTGTATCATAGGAATGCCTTGTTGCATTATCTAAATTCCTACTAGGCATATCTCTTTCTATATCATATCTTGTACCATAGCCATATCTCATGGTATTATGTAAAGTCTCCCTAGGCACATCTCTTTATATATCATATCTTGTATCATAGTAATACCTTATGGAATTATCTAAAGTCCCCCTGGGCACATCTCTTGCTATATCATATCTTGTACCATAGCAATACCTTATAAAATTATCTAAAGTCCCCTTGGGCACATATTTTTTATATATACTTGTATTATATTTGTATTATACTTATAATCCAAATTAAACATCTATTTTGATCTACTCATCTATGCATCCTAAATCCAAAGTTATCTATAATTCAAATCCTCAAAATCATAATATCATATGTATATCTTAATGAACTAAATCTATAATACCACAATAGTCATCTCAATAAAGATCTCAAACATAACGTCACCATACATCATCATCCATCAATAAAACCATAATCTAAATTTAATCATCATCATCATTATTAACATCATCAACATCAAAATAAATACAACAAAAAGTAAATATACATCCATAAATACACAATTCACACTTACTCATCTCAATAAAGGGTTGTATGTATCAAGGTCATATAATACACCAATATGGTACAACAATAAATCTCTAAAACTAGTCCCTATAGGGGCATCCTATTTGCTAGCTCTATGAGTCTATGTTTGGGGACCCTAATCCTTCTCCAAGCAATGACAATATCCTAACTCATCGCTATGACTATCATGTGATGGATCATGAATGGGTATGTGTCATCTATGTCATACTCAGTGAAGGTAATTAACGGTTGGCTAGCACTATTACATGGTAAGTTTTCTAGTAGTAGGTCAATCTCCTGACCTCCATAATGAGATTTGCTTGTATGTATGCCAACTCTATTGGATATTACTATTTAGAGGTAACTATCTAATCCAATCAAGTCTAAACTTATTGTCTATTTCTAGCATATTTTACCACTATAGCCTTTATCAAAGCTACATTCCTCTTCATAATTAGATTGAGAATTATTAATTATACCATGAAGTTTTGATGCACTAGCTTATCCCACTCTTGTGTCCTAGCTTCTACCTCATCCCATGTTGTGTTGTACTTTGTCAAATTTATTGTTGGTGCATCTTGTAGACTTGCTACCTATTATGTTAATCTATCTCTCTCTTTCTTGATGATAAACTACAAATCCCAACTAGGTTCTACCTCCCCATCATGATCATTGGCATGATTGCTATTGTGTACCACCTGTAGTTGCTATTATTATTCTCTATTACCTCTAATGGTACTCTTTTCATTGTCTAAATAGTAGTGGGACTACTCATTGGAAACCCCTTAGCTATCCCTTGGCCATATTTGTTCACCTATCCTCAACTTGACTACTATGATCCTTGTTAGACATATGGTCTAGCACTATCCTTAACAAACCTTTGCTAAGTCTAGGGTCATCAAATCTAGGATCTAGAATCATCAAATAATTGAAATTAGCTCTAGATATGATACAAGATTTAACCATAGCCAAAATCCTCACTCCTATGTTGATTGATGATACTGGACTTTCTAGGATGTCCTACCTTTGTATAAACTATTAGATAACTCAATCAAAATGGAAGATTTCTTAGTCTCCATATGGATCAAGCAACCACCTTGTCCACTTGATCCATGCCAATTATTAGGTATTATTTGCCCAACTAAGGTGATCCTTGTATGGTCACCATATGACTTGATCCTTATAACTACCATTGATTAGGAAATGTGCTCTCCATAAAATACCTATTAGGCCTACCTTATCTTCCCTCTAGTTGGTGTGTCCATCTATAGGCCATTTATGCCTCTATGTTTTCCACATTTCCTAGCAATCCTAATGGTTGCACAACCACTATATTCTCACAAGACCCAAAACTAGAGTAGTGTACAATAAGAAAATTCCCTCCCTCCTCTATAAAGCACTTTATGGAGTGAGTGGTAGAGTCTATTCAAAATTACAATTTCCTAGGCAAAAATGGTTTGTTGCTCCAACACATTTGTAACAACCTCTCCCTAGCCCCACTATCACCTTTGAGTTGGTTTCTCCTATTAGCACCTCTAACACCAGAGTAGAAAGTAGGGCCACTATCAAAATGACCTTAACATATATGGCATTGATATCAATGCCTAGTAATATAACTAGAAACTATGTATCTCCTATCATCCTCTCTAGGCTATGATACTAATTCTAACTCATATAGACTAATATCCCTTTGATGGGCACCCTTAGAATCTACCAAATATCCTCAAGGATCAATGTGATCTCTCTGTCGAGAACCTATAAGGTATTCATATTTAAATATCATCTCTTTTCCAATATGATCAATAATGATTTTTCAAACTCAACCTTAGGAATTAAGGCCACATGATAAAAGTGTTATTATCACCAGGAGTGGATGGTCTATAAAAGCTAACAAGGGTAATATGGTCTCATGTCCATGTAGCCTCCTCTCTTAGAAAGCTAGTGTGTGAAGTCTTTCTTACAACCACAACCCAACTACCTGATGAGTCCCATTCAAACTCAAATTAGTCTAAAAAAATCAACCTTGTAAGAGTACCACCACAAGGTAAAAGTATCATTATATAGTAGAACCATTGTCTACACTACAAAAGCACTATTGTAGAATGAAAGCAATATTGCATAGTACAAGCATTGATGTAGTAGCATAATTAACATAAAAAAGCTCTACCCTTTCCTTCAAACATTCTTTTTGATACAAAAATTAAAAACGAGGCTAAGTTTCATGTTGCCTACTTGAGGATGACTTCCTCCTTCTATTGAAGGTGGCCTCACTCTATCTACCCAGTTTATTTATCTTGCTTGTTGTACCAGTAAAACATATGGTATAATTAGGTTTTTAGAGCTCCTAATAATTGCTATCCGTGGTCAATATGATTTTATTTTTACCCCCCAATACATATTATCCTATCCCACCATGGTTATTTTTATTTTTAATCATGATCTTTCATTACTACACTAGTGTATCATGGTCAATCAAGTTTCCTCGATCATACTTGATATTTCATACTAACTCATATTAATAAAGGTTGATATATATTAATGTCATATAATACATCAATATGGTACAACAATAATTCTCTAAAACTAGTCTTTATAGGGAAGCAAATCTGCTAGCTCTATGAGTCGATGTTTGGGACTCCTGCTTCTTTAAGTAGTGATAACATCCTAACCCATTGTTATGACTATCATGTCATAGACCATGAATGGGTATGTGTCATTTGTGTCATACACAATGAAGGTAATTGATGATCTACTAGCACTATTACAGGGTAAGTTGTATAGTAGTAGGTCAATATCCTGATCTCCATGGTGAGCTTTGCTTATATGTGTGTTAGCTCTGTTGGATATTACTAGTGAGAGGTAGCTATCTAATCCAATATATTTTAAACTAGTTTTCTATTTCTAGTTCCTACTACCATTGTGGCATTCATCACATCCACATCCCTCTTTGTAGTCAGATTGAGATTTGTTAATTATATCATGAAGGTTTGATGAACTATCCTATCCCAATCTTGTGTCGTAGCCACTACCTCAACCCATAGTATGTCCTACTCTACCAAAGTTATTGCTAGTGCATCTTGTAGACTTGCTACCTATTGTGCTAATCTATCTTTATCCTTGTTGATAAAAAACTAAGGAGCCCAACTAGGTCCTATTGTTTTCCCTCCTATATTTTCTACTATTTTTCTCTATTGCCTCTATGGGTACTCTTTCCATTGTCTAAAAAGTAGTAGGACTACCCACTGGGCATCCCTTAGTTGTCTCCTTGGTCATATTTGCTCACCCATCCTCAACTTGATTACTATGGTTTGGTACCATCCTCAATAAACCTTTGCTAACTCTAGGGTCATCAAATATAGTATCTAGAATGATCAAATCATCAACATTAGCTCTAGATACCACTCAAGATTTGTAAATGGCCTAAAACCTCACTCCTATGTTGATTAACGATATAAAGTTGAACCTGCTAGGATGTCCTAACTTTGTTCAAACTATTAGACATCTTAATTAAAATGGAAGAGATCTTGGTCTCCATATGGTTTGACCAACCACCTTGTCCACCTAACCCATTCCAACTAGTAGGCATCATCTACCCAACTGAGATGATCCTTGTATGGTCACCATATGATCTTCTCCCTATAAAGTCCATTGATTAAGCAATGTGCTCTCCATAAAATATCTATTAGGCTTGCCTTATCTTATCTCTTGTTGGTGTGCCCATATATAGGCCACTAATACCTCTATATTTTCCACCTTTCCTAGCAATATTGATGGTTGCACCACTATATTCTCCAAGGCCAAAAATTGGAGTAGTGTACAATAATAAAATCCCCCCTCTATAGAGCACTTTATAGAGTGAGTGGTATAGACTATTCAAAATCACTAGTCCCTAGGAAAAAATGGTTTGTTGCTCCAACATATTTTCAACAACCTCTACCTAGCCCCACTATCACCCTTGAGTTTGTGTTTCTTATTAGCACCCCTAACACTAGAGTAGAAAGTAGGACCACTATCCAAATAACCCCAACATATGTGGCATTGATATCAAGTCCATGCAACCTCCTCTCTTAGCAATCCAATATTTGAAGCCTCTTTTTTTTTCTTTTAAAAGTGAAAAACCCTTTGCGGGGCCACCTTGGTCTGAGAGACCATGAATAGGGGGTTCTATACCATTAAAGTCACCTGAGAATCGCACCCGACCCTGCCTCGCACCAACATTATCAATTGGATTTTGGATACCCAATTCAGCTTTTTGGTAGGGTGGAGATTTGAACCTGGGACCTCCCTTGGAGGATTGCCCTCTCCTCTCCAACTCACCTACAACACTTGGTTCTATTTGAAGCCTCTCTTACAACCACAACCCAACTACCTAATTAGTCCCATCCAAACTCAAATTAGTCTAAAAAAATCAACCTTGTAAGAGTACCACTAGAAGGTAAAATTGTCATTGATTAACAAAAGCACCATCATATAGTAGAAGTATTATCTACATTGTAAAAATACTATCATATCATGAAAGTAGTATTGCTCAATAGAAGCATTGATGTAGTACCATCATTGACATGCAAAAGCACTACCATTTCCTTCAGACATGTTTTTTGAGATAAAAACTAAAAATGAGACTAATTCTCAAGTTTCCTACTTGAGGATGACTTCCTCCTTGTACTACAGGTGGCCTCGCTCTATCTACCTAGTGTGTTGGTCTTGTTTGTTGTGTCATTAAAATATCTATTAAAATCAAGGGTTCAAAGATCCTAACCATTGTTATCCATAGTAAATATGATTTTATTTTTACCCCCAAATACATTTTTCCCTATCCCACCATGTTTATTTATGTTGTTTTATCATGATATTTCATCACTACACTAGTGTATCATGGTCATGTCAAGTTTCCTCGGTCATACTTGATGTTTCCTCCAAATATTGAGGGGGCATATCAATTAATGCAATAGAAAAATACAAACTTTAACATTGGTAGTAATCAACAAATTATAAGCATCAATCATCTTACATCATGAACTTCAAGTAAAATCAAATCTATCTCAAAATTGGGGAATGAAGGTCAATATTTGACACACTCGTCATTAAATAAATGCATAAAAAGGGATAAATATATACATCCATTTTTTAACACATCATGAAGTCTTTAAAACTTACGAACATCTGCATCACCTAGCCAATCATGCATCTCAATCAAATCAATCATATTAAGACCAAATCTAGGATCATTTATTTCTCCTAAAACAAAAGCATCATATCTTAGGTGGTACCATCGATGGCACTACTGGTTGCCTACTAATATTTTTTCCAAATTATCAAACTTTATCTTCTATTATCCAATCAACCTAGCAATGCTCACTTTGGCACTAGCACTAGTATCTTTATCACTACCAACACTCATGATCCCAATGCTATTGATTACCATAAACAAAAAAAAATTAGGTAGCTTGGAGGCACTAATCACAATTACCATCTCAACTATGCTTGGTTTTCAATCAAATATTGAAACTTGTCTTATTTTTCTCTCTCCTATCATATATCCTCCTTTGCATAATTTTTTTCAATCTTATTGTCATGACCCTCCCAAATGGACCTTTCAACATGAAAAAATAGTGTATTAGTTGATGGTGCTATTATACTTGAATCTTGTGCAATTAAGCAGCTATTAGATGTTAGTAAATACTGGAGATTATGATACTTCTAATAAATTATCAATGTGTAGGATCACTTCTATGCTTTATACCCTATGTGTTTAGTCCCTTGCTTGCCAGATTTAGCAATGGATCTGGTTGAATGGGAAGTTGTAGGATACATGGGTAGGAAGTTTGTGTTTAGTTTCATTATTGTTGAATGTTGGAATTTAGTTTAATGAAAGTAAAAGGGCTTTCTTTCTATGGTTCATTAATTAATTTCTATTTTAATGGAGAAAAGAGAAGGGTTTCTTTTATATAAATCTCATTATTAAAATAGTAGTCTAGATTAATGGAAAGGGGGTACTTCATATATTTCATTATTTAAAATAGGTAAATTTTAGATAGTGGAAAAAGAACCCTTGTATGTTTTCATTAGTTAGAAACTATGGGATTTTAGTTAAAAAAAAATTATTTATGATTAAAGTAGTTGGTTTAATGGATTAAATAAATATGAAATGTGGTTTGTTTTGTGAATTAAGGGTATGGGTCTTTAATTTATGAAATGAAGAAAAAGGTTTATTTATGATTAAAGTAGTTGGCTTTAATGGATTAAATAAATATGAAATGTGGTTTGTTTTGTGAATTAAGGGTATGGGTCTTTAATTCATGAAATGAAGAAAAATGTTTATTTATGATTAAAGTAGTTGGCTTTAATGGATTAAATAAATATGAAATGTGGTTTGTTTTGTGAATTAAGGGTATGGGTCTTTAGTTCATGAAATGAAGAAAAAGGTTTATTTATGATTAAAGTAGTTGGCTTTAATGGAATAAATAAATATGAAATGTGATTTGTTTTGTGAATTAAGGGTATGGGTCTTTAATTCATGAAATGAAGAAAAAGGTTTATTTATGATTAAAGTAGTTGGCTTTAATGGATTAAATAAATATGAAATATGGTTTGTTTTGTGAATTAAGGGTATGGGTCTTTAATTCATGAAATGAAGAAAAGGAGTTATTTATGGATTAAAGTAGTTGGCTTTAATTTAGTAAATAATTGTGAACCTAGATTATTTGGCAATTGAAGGTATGGGACTTTAATTGTTGAATAAAGGGTTAGTCATTTATTACAAGCTAGCATATGGTCTGATGCATGGTTGAATAACTCTCATAGGGAGATGAGAGGGGAAATAGAAAGAGTAGTTTCTATGATATCAACTATGCTTTGGAAAGTTGAATTGCTTGGGTTATTTGTATAGTTGCAATTTGGCAATGAAATGATTAAATGCATTTAGAAGCATGTCTATCCTGAACTATGAGTGTCCTGATCCCCTACTATCCTCACTTGATCGATGGAAGAGTGGGAGGACCAAAGTTATGAGATGGACCAATGCACAAGTTTGCTCTCTACCTTACATCTTGATTATTTATGCAAATAGATTAGATTGTGGGGAGATTTCCTTGATGAAATTGATGTAATGTATTGTTTAAAGGTATGGAGGTTTTACCATACATGCTTATGTAATAAATGAACAATATAGTCTATGCACCTTTGTATTCTATCAATTGAATGTGATTGTATTTAAACCCTTCCTTATGCATGTTTATTCTTTAATTATTACTTCATGTTTCTAGTTATTCTTTGCTTGTTTAATGATTTATGTTTTGTTAGATTTAGTATCTAGATCTCTTCTTTATCTTCCTTGTTTGAATAACTTTTATGAGAAATTAGTAGTAAGTTCTAGGGTGAACTTAGAGGGTAACCTAAGGGCTTGAGACCCCCTTAGGGAGATTGGTAACTAGGTTTAGAAGATCGTACCTGAGTTAAGATAGCTTGTCAGAGGATAATATTGATAGCTTAACTCGTAGTATACGTAGCATACCCATGCATAATGGCTTGTGTGGAATATGGAGATGCGTGTACACCTTCTAATGATTGAGGGTGGTAAGTCTAGCTCATCAAGATTGATGAGATGGATGGACTTATGTGCATGACATGAGATATGCCTACGTAGAAGGGACTTGCGTGAGGGGAATCTTGTGTGGTATAGTTCTTGAGAAACTTAGGGGTTGTAAACATTAAGTTAATCTAAGGTTGGTTAGGGATTTATGAATCCTTCTCCTTAGTCAAAAAAAATTATTTCTATCTTTGTGTGTTTTCTTGTTTCTTGATTTTTGGGTCATTACATTTGGTATCAGAGCTCTAGGTACGAGGGTATAGAGCTTCTTATGTGTTGAAAGAGATTTGGGAAGTCCTCAATGAAGGCTTGCTTAGGTTTAAGCTAAAATCTGGGATGACCTAGAGTCTCTGCTTATTTAGAATCTAATGGAGTTGATCCCAAGGGAAGATGAATGTTATGATACCTCAGTATGGGCTTTGGTATTAATGATACATCATAACCTTGGAACATTATCCTAGTTAGATTTCTAATGATTAGGAAAGAAGAACTTTGTAATGTGGTTTGAGTTAGTGATTCAGTTTAAGATGAAGTTGTAATCTAATTATTTTCTTGGTTGAAACCAGATCAAGATGCCACCTAAGGCCAGGAGAGAAGGGCCTCCACCTAGATAGACTCGACAAAGTAATGTTGAAGAAGGGATCTAGAATGAGGGTCCAGAAACTCCCAATATGGGAATGGAAGATCTCACTACCACAATTGCCGCATTGCAAGATCAGTTAAGACAAGTGTTAGAAACTATTGCAAACCAAAATTCGCAAGCTAGAGGTTCAAAAGTTAACCAAGCTGAGGGGCTGACTGCAGAACAGATACAAGCTAGAACCCTCTTGGAGAAGGAAATGGTAAGAGATCTAAAGAATGTTTGTATCTCCAAGTTTGATGGAGAAGGAGAGGGAGATGTAGTTGAGGCTTGGTTAAGGGAATTGGAAGTTTTCTTCATAGTAAAGGGATATTCTTCAGGAACCCAAATTGTTTGGGCTACTATTTACCTTGAAGGAGCTACCCTAGACTGGTGGGAAACTTATTATGAGGAAACTAAGATTGAACTAGTAGACATTCCATGGAAGGAATTTATAGTCATCTTCAAGAAGAGGTTCCTCACAGAGCATTTCTATGCTCTAAAATTTGAGGAGTTTGCTAGTTTAAGGCAAGGAACCAACTTAGTGGAGGTATACTATAAGAAGCTGGTAAAATTGTTGAAGTATGTACCTGCCTATAATGAGAAAATGTGGATTCATAAGTTTACTCATGGATTGCAATCTAGGATAAAGCATGATGTAGAGATGCAGGAACCTAAGTCATTGCAAAAGGTATATGACCTAGCCAAGAAAGTAGAGTCGCATTTTCATTATAAATATGAAACCTTGTCTGAGCAAGATCGATAGGAACTAAAGAAGAGGAATAGCAATGGGGTTGTAAAATGGGAGGTTGAACAAGATTGAAAGGCTAAGAACCCTCAAAATCTAGAGAAGAAATTCAATGGAAGCCAAAAGAATTTCAAGAAGAACTTTTATAAGAAAGGCAACAAACCCAATAATGCTAAGCCTCAACCACAGAAACCACAAGTTTCAGTTCCAATGATCAAGGGTGAGGAGCAAAAATTAAAAAAGTGACAAGGGCCTAAGGATGGATGTTACCATTGTAGAGGGCCACATTTTTCTAACCAATGCCCATACCAACTAGGGCCAAGTACATCCAATATTAAAGGAAAGGAACCTATGCATCAGATCTACGCTGCAACTAGGAGTCAGAAGCTTGAGGGGTAAACCACCCCATTGATTATAAAAGGTAATATTTTTGATAAGCAAGTGAATATATTAATTGATAGTGGAGCCATTGATAGCTTTATTTCTTGTAAATTAGCAAAATATATGTCAAAAAGGCTAGGGTATTTGGCTCATGGATGGAAGGTTGAGTATGGTTCTGGATAGACCTACTCTATAAACCAGTGTTTCCCAATGATGGAAATTACTTTAGCTAGTGGAACCATGGAAGGTTGCTTATATGTAGCTCCACTTCATGCCTTCGATGTGATCCTAGGGATGGATTGGTTATAGGCCCATAAAGTCATAATCAATTTCCAAGATAGATGGATCGAATATTCTAAAGGAGGTAAGGAAAGGCTATGAATTCATAGCGAATAGGGGGTATTCAAACCCTAGATGTTGTCAGCTATGTAGTTGAAGAAAGCCCTCAGGAAAGGAGGGATTGTCTATGTAATAAAGCTAAATGAAGTTGGTGAAGATCGAAAGAAAGAGGTGTTGGAGACACACCCAATTTTGTAGGATTTCAAGGATGTATTCCTTGAGGATTTACTTGGGCTCCCTCCTATGCGTGAATTTGATTTCACTATTGATCTTATGCTAGGAGTGGAACCAATTCATAGATCTCCGTATAGGATGACACCTATCGAGATGCAGGAATTAAAGGTACAATTGCAAGGGTTATTAGAGAAAGGGTTGATAAAACCAAGTGTGTCACCTTGGGGTGCACCTATTTTATTTATGAAAAATAAAGATGGCTCTTTAAGATTGTGTATTGACTACAGGATGTTGAATAAAGCTACAATCAAGAATCGGTATCCCCTACCTAGAATCAAAGATTTATTCGATCAATTGAGAGATGCCATGGTGTTTACTAAGATAGATTTAAGGTCAGGGTATCACCAATTAAGAATACATGAGGAGGACACTCACAAGATGACATTTAAGACTAGGTATGGACATTATGAGTTCACAATCCTACCTTTTGGATTGACTAATGCCCCAACCACCTTCATGAATTTAATGAATAGTGTGTTTAGAAGGCACCTGGATCAGTTTTTCCTTGTATTTCTAGATGATATCCTAATATACTCTCAAAACAAGGAAGAGCATGATAAGCATCTCAAGATCATGTTAGAGTTACTAAGGGAAAATCAACTCTATGAAAATCTAGCCAAGAGTGATTTCTATGTTTTCAAAGTGTGATATTTAGGGCATATCATATCAGTAGAAGGAATTGTTATGGATCTAGAGAAGATTGAAGCCATATTAAATTGGCCACCCCCTACTAATATTACTAAAGTAAGAAGCTTCATGGGGTTAACGGGCTATTATAGACGTTATATAAAGGATTTCTCAAAGATTGCTTCAATAATAACTAACCTTCAGAAGAAAGGGAAGGAATTCAAATGGATGGAAAAGTGTGAAACCACTTTTGCTTTGTTGAAGCAGAAACTCACTACCACACCAATATTGAAGATTCCAGATCCTCAAGGAGATTTTTAGTATGCATTGATGCATCGTTGGAAGGGTTAGGAGGAGTACTCATGCAAGAAGAGTTAGTAGTAGCTTATACTTCAAGGAAACTTAAAAAGCATGAAGTCAATTATGCTACTCATGATTTAGAGCTAGCCATTGTGGTGCATGCTCTAAAGGTCTGGTACCATTATCTGGTAGGAAGACCTTTCGAGTTAAAATCAGATCATCAAAGTCTAAGGTACATATTTACCCAACCAATACTCAATGCGAGATAGAGAAGGTGGATCGAGTTTCTCGCTGAGTATGACTTTGAAATTGAGTACATAAAGGGAAAAGAGAATAAGGTTGTTGATGCCTTGAGTAGAAGGAGACACATAGCAACCATAACCAGGAGTCACATAAAACTCATGGACCAAGTAAGGCAAGAGCAATATCAGGATGAATATTGCTAAGGAATTCGAGCTAGATTAGATAGAGACCCTGAGGGCAATAAGGAGTTTGGGGTGATAGATAACCTTTTGTGCTACAAAGGTAGAATCATCATACCAAAATTAGGGGATTTAAGAAAGCTAATAATGCAAGAAGCCCATAGATCTCCTTATACAGCTCACCTCGGAGGGGTAAATATGAGGGAAAATCTGAAAAGAACCTTCTTCTGGGTAGGAATGAAGAAGGATATTATCGATTTTGTCACTCGATGCCTTGAATGTCAGAAGGTTAAGGTAGAATGCAAGCATCCCGTAGGATAGTTGTATCCACATAGTATACCTACACAGAAATGGTAGGTCATATCTATGGATTTTATAGTAGGTTTACCAAAGACTAGGTACCAACATGATGCAATCCTAGTAGTAGTCGATAAATTGACTAAGGTTACACATTTTATACCTGGGAGCACCAAGGATGATGCTCAAGTGGTGGCTAATAGATTTTCCAAGGAAGTGTTTCGATTGCATGGATTTCTTGAGGTAATTATCTCAGATAGGGATTCCAAGTTCACTTTTGAATTTTGGAAAGCCCTTCATCATGCAATAGGCATGAAGTTGAATATGAGTTTGGCATACCACCCTAAGATAGATGGTCAAATAGAGTGGGTAAACCAAGTACTAGAAGATATGCTCCACATGTATTGTATGGATCACAAGTCTCATTGGGAAGACTACCTACCTTTGGTAGAGTTCACCTACAATAATGGGTATCACTCATCTCTGGGAATGGCACCTTTCGATGCCTTGTATGGGTGAAAGTGTAGAACACCACTATCATGGGATAACCTAGAGGATAGAATTATGATTGGACCAAAAATGGTCAAAGAAATGGAAGAGCAATTAAAGGTAATCAAGCAAAGACTCAAGGAAGTTGTTGATAGGTAGAAGAGTTATGTTGATTTAAAGAGAACTCCAAGGGAGTACTCGGTAGGAGATAAAGTGTTCCTAAGGGTCAAACCAATGAAAAGTGTGATCAAGTCCACAAAATTGGATCCACGATTTGTAGGACCCTTTGAGATCACTGAAAATATTAGTCTGGTTGCATACCGACTCACTTTACCTCCTAATCTATCAAAAATCCATGACACTTTCCACATATCTTTGCTTAGAAAATATATTGCTGACCCTGAACATGTGTGGGATGTTTCTAATTTGCAGATGGTAAATCCAGAGGTAATTGAAGTAATGCTAGTAAAGATTCTTGAGTTTCACTCTAAGACTATGCGAAATCAAACTCTTGAGCAATGTAAGGTCCAATGGGACCATTTCTCAGAAAGGAATGCCACTTGGGAGAAAGTGGCAGATATGCAAAAATATTTTCCTTTTTGGTTTAATGATCTTTAAAAAAATGTAATAATTTGCTTTTGATTGTGTATGCTTGTGTAAAACTGAGAAACACCGGGATGGTGTTTAGTCCTAGTGGGGGAGGATGTCATGACCCTCCCAGATGGACCTTTTGACATGGAAAAATATGTATTAATTAATGGTGCTTTAATACTTGATTTTGTGCAATTAAGTAGCTATGCGATGTTAGTAGATATTGAAGAGTATGATACTGCTAACAAATTGCCAATGTGTAGGATCAGGTACACTCGTAAGTGGAAGAAGTTGAGTCATCCACCGAAGGTGAGGGTACTTGAGGTTGGGGAAGTGATGATAAGGCAAACTCGAAGGTAACAAGGATAGATACCTTCATATAGGTATGCATTCAGTTAGGGATAATCATCAATATATAGCCACCTTGAGCCCTAGATTGATGGCCTAGTAGCTATCATAAGTTCTAGAGGCTGAGATAGGTGACTAAATTGATGGAAAGATTTCCCTCTTTGTCTATTGCACATGCTTGATTATCTTTTACTTCAGCACTATTGCCTCAATAATTTGAGAAGTATGAATGAATAGGTTGTCTTCATAGCTCCTTATGTGCTTTGGTAAATAAAATGATAAATAGATTTCATTTTAAATAAATGGTTGATTTATTTTAAAATGATAAATAGATTTCATTTTAAATAAATGGTTGATTTATTTTAAAATGATAAATAGATTTTATTTTAAATAAATGGTTGATTTATTTTAGAATGATAAATAGATTTCATTTTAAATAAATGGTTGATTTATTTTAGAATGATAAATAGATTTTATTTTAAATAAATGGTTGATTTATTTTAAAATGATAAATAGGTTTCATTTTAAATAAATGGTTGAATTATTTTAGAATGATGAAGGAATTCTAATTTAAACAAAAGTTAAACCATTTAAAGAAGAAAAAGCAATAGCTTCATATTAAACAAATAAAAGAATTTTGGCGTTAACAATGGTTGCTCCATTTGTAGTAAAAGGGAATTCATCTAACACATTAAGAAAACTGTTGTTGTCTTAATTATATGCGGATTTGTTTAATAAGATAATAATCTATTGATTGGTTTAAAAAAATAAAGATTATAGAACCTACCTCCTAAATCGGATCGGCCAGCGAGGTGAAGCTTCCCACTGACATGAAGGGATGGCCTCATTAACACGAAGGGATGGCTTCATTGACATGGAGGATGGCTTCATCGACATGGAGGATGGCTTCAATTCTAGTAGCCTTGGGAAGGTGAAAAGGAAGAAAATGTCCCCTCTACCACCTAATGAGTGGATGTGAAGTTATGGTGGGAAGGCAATGGATGGAAGCCAAGGAGGAGATTATGCACTGGTGGAAGGAGTGGAAGGAGAGCAAGAGGGGAAGGATAAAGAAAAACAACAAGCACCAAAGAAGCGAGAAGGAGGCACCATATGTAGAGGAGGAAACAAATGTTCATCAACACAATTGAGGAAGCCAATCATGGCATAAACAACCAGGTTGGACTCATGGAACTCTTTTAAATAAGTATTTAAGGTTATACCACTGGTTTTAGTTGATGATGATTATGATAAAGCCTTCGTTGTGGGTTGTGTTAAAGCTTCGTGTGTTGGCTATATTAAAGCCTTCGCTGTGTTGGCTATGTGAAGCTGTGTGTTGGCTATGTGTAAGCCTCATGTTGGCTATGTTAAGCCTCATGTGTTGGTTATGTGAAGCCTCATATGTTGGTTGTGTTAAGCCTTGTGTTTTGGCTATGTTTAAGCCTTGTTGTTGGCTATGTTAAGCCTTCGTTGTGTTGGCTATGTAAAGCCTTTGTTGTTGGCTATAGTAAACCTTCATTGTGTTGGCTATGTTAAGTTTTGTTGGCTATAGTAAACCTTCGTTGTGTAGGCTATGTTAAGCTTTGTTATAGGCTATGTTAAGCTTATTGTTGGTTGTGTTAAGTTTTTTTGTGTTAAGCTTCGTTGTTGGCCTGTGTAAGCCTTGTGTGTTGGCTATGTTAAGCTTTGTTGTTGGTTGTGTTAAGCTTTGCTTGTTGGTTGTGTTAAGCTTTGTTGTTGGTTGTGTTAAGTGATGTGATGATATGTAAAGTCTCCGTTATGGTAGCGATTTGTTAAACCTCTAGTGTGGGTCAATGACTCACGTCATCCTCTATTTCCCTACCATAGATGATCGCCTCTATGGTAGGTTAGTTGGGTGTGTGTATTACCTCAAGCGCACTCTCGTCACTTCTAAATTTGACACCTAGTGTGTTCTATCCCTTGCTTGCCAGATTTAGCAGTGGATAGGGTTGTATGGAAGTCGTAGGGTACTTGGGTAGGAAGCCTTTGTTTAGCTTCATTATTTGAATGTTGGAATTTGGTTTAATGAAGGTAAAGGGTTTTCTTTTTAAGGTTCATTAATTAATTTCTATTTTAATTTAATGGAGAAAAGAAAGAGGTTTCTTTTATATAAATCTCATTATTAAAATAGTAGTCTAGATTAATGAAAATGGAGGTACTTCATATATTTCATTATTTAAAATAGGTAAATTTTAGATGGTGGAAAAAGAACCTTGTATGTTTTCATTTGTTAGAAACAACAGGATTTTAATTAATGAAATGAAGAAAAAGGTTTATTTATGATTAAAGTAGTTGGCTTTAATGGATTAAATAAATATGAAATGTGGTTTATTTTGTGAATTAAGGGTATGGGTCTTTAATTCATGAAATGAAGAAAAAGGTTTATTTATGATTAAAGTAGTTGGCTTTAATGGATTAAATAAATATGAATGTGGTTTATTTTGTGAATTAAGGGTATGGGTCTTTAATTCATGAAATGAAGAAAAATGTTTATTTATGATTAAAGTAGTTGGCTTTAATGGATTAAATAAATATGAAATGTGGTTTGTTTTGTGAATTAAGAGTATGGGTCTTTAATTCATGAAATGAAGAAAAAGGTTTATTTATGATTAAAGTAGTTGGCTTTAATGGATTAAATAAATATGAAATGTGGTTTATTTTGTGAATTAAGGGTATGGGTCTTTAATTCATGAAATGAAGAAAAAAGTTTATTTATGATTAAAGTAGTTGGCTTTAATGGATTAAATAAATATGAAATGTGGTTTGTTTTGTGAATTAAGGGTATGGGTCTTTAATTCATGAAATGAAGAAAAAGGGTTATTTATGGATTAAAGTAGTTGGCTTTAATTTAGTAAATAATTGTGAACCTAGATTATTTGGCAATTGAAGGTATGGGACTTTAATTGTTGAATAAAGGGTTAGTCATTTATTGCAAGCTAGCATATGATCTTGATGCATGTTGAATAACTCTCATAGGGAGATGAGAGGGGATATAGAAAGAGTAGTTTCTATGATATCAACTATGCTTTAGGAAGTTGAATTGCTTGGGTTGTTTGTATAGTTGCAATTTGGCAATAAAATGATTAAATGCATTTAGAAGCATGTCTATCCTGAACTATGAGTGTCCTGATCCCCTACTATCCTCACTTGATCGATGGAAGAGCGGGAGGACCAAAGTTATAGATGGACCAATGCACAAGTTTGCTCTCTATCTTACATCTTGACTATTTATTCAAATAGATTAGAATGTGGGGATATTTCCCTGATGAAATTGATGTAATGTATTGTTTAAAAGTATGGAGGTTTTACCATACAAGCTTATGTAATAAATGAACAATGAAGTCTATGCACCTTTGTATTCTATCAATTGAATGTGATTGTGATTAAACCCTTCCTTATGCATGTTTATTCTTTAATTATGACTTCTTATTTCTAGCTATTCTTTGCTTGATTAATGATTTATGTTTGTTAGATTTAGTATCTAGATCTCTCTTTTTCTTCCTTGTTTGAATAGCTTTATGAGAAATCAATAGTAAGTTCTAGGGTGAACTTAGAGGGTAACCTAAGGGCTTGAGACCCCCTTAGGGAGATTGGTATCTAGGTTTAGAAGATCGTACCAGAGTTAAGATAGCTTATCAAAGGATAATATTGATAGCTTAACTTGCACCGTAGAAGTAAAATCATAGTACATGTAGCATACCCATGCATAATGGCTTGCATGGAATATGGAGATGCGTGTACACCTTCTAATGATTGAGGGTGGTAAGTCTAGCTCATCAAGATTGATGAGATGGATGGACTTATGTGCATAACATGAGATATGCCTATGCATAAGGGACTTGCGTGAGGGGAATCTTGTGTGGTATAGTTCTTGAGAAACTTAGGGTGTGTAAACATTAAGTTAATCTAAGGTTGGTTAGGGATTTATGAATCCTTCTCCTTAGTCAAAAAAAATCTTTCTATCTTTATGTGTTTTCTTGTTTCTTGATTTTTGGGTCATTACACTTACCTTCAATCAATTTCATCTAAGCCATGCAACTATGCCACCTCTCCAACTTGCCAATCTTAGTAGATTCTCCAAAGGATCCTGTAAGGGATCCATAACTTTTTATAAAACCATCCCTTGGGAGAGCTCAATCATATGGTCTTTGGAAGCAACAAAGCTCTATCAAATTAATGACTTTTCTAAGATAGTGGAACTCTATTAAATTGAGGAATCATTTCACAATAGTAAAGACCCTCTCTAATTGGTGATCCTCTTTTCACATAGCAAGCTCTCACTATTATAAGAGCATTTCTCAAGGTTGCATATGGCAAGGCTTTTAGGACTCTGACCAATCTCATCACCCATGATTGATTTAGTTATATTTTCTTAAATAAAGCTCTTTTGTTATCTTTTGTATTGTCATTGATAATCATTTCATCCATTATAACTTTTTGCGTAGGAAATCATGTTTTTAGTAATCAAATAGCTAATAACATGTCTTCAACAAACCCCTATATCTTTTTGGTTGGGGTTCTCTATTTAATCATCCAATCATCAAGGGTTTTGTGTCTAGAAACCCATTATGCTATGTTTATAGGCAAAAATGGCATTAAACTATAGTATCAGTGGTACTACTATGATTTGTTATTGCCACAACAGAGACTATGATTTTATAGTCAAAAATATGTCACAAGTAGAAAAAGTGTTAACAGACCTATCACTCTTTTGTGTCACTCCTATCTATGTAGATAGTCAACATTTCAGTCTATAGCTTTACTTTTTTTATTTTTCTTAATGAGGGTTTGATGCTAGTAAAAGGAATTGCAACTCTCCATTGATCTAGGAAGATCCCTTTGTATTTGACTTCATATGTTTTTGTCTATTTTACATTTTTATTGTGGAAGCAAGAGTAACAAGCAAAAGCACCACTAGTTATCCAAAGCATTGGCAACACTTTTGCATCAACTAGTGCTATTACCACAGAGGCAGATCAAAGTTAAAGGTTTTCATTTAGCATGTTTATTATTATAAAATTGAATCATTATTATCTATTTTGTGTTTGTTTTCCTATATTGTTTTATTTTTCGTTCTTTATTTCACTAAAGAAAAATAAAAATAAAGGAACGAGTGACTTATTCTTAGTGTCATTAGATGACCAACTATATCATTGTATTATTATTAAAGTAAAATTGCAAGTAAAAACTTAGGTTTGTTTATTTGCATTCTTCTCTTATACTCTTACTAATAAATAATAAAAAACTTACTTTCATTTATTACTAAAATATAAAAGACATAGTTAATGGGTCTTGCTTATTGTATTCATAGTTTTTTTGAAGAAAGTGAAAAGCTTATATTAATACAAAGAGTATATACAAGAGGGATCGAAAACATCCCAACCAAGAACCAGGAAGCAAGAAGCCAGCACAAAGGGCAAAAGGGCAGCACTTCCCAACACAAAGCACAAGAAGAAAACCAGGCGCGAAATCGCGACATGTCGCGATATCGCGACAGTCAAGGCAGCCAAAGCCACAACCGGGCAACCGGTCACGAAATCGTGACATGTCGCGAAATCGCGATAGCCAAAGCCAACAACTCCTGACCACCAACATTGTCGCGATATCGCGACGGGTTCTCCTCAGAGCAGTCATCCCTCAAAAAGGTCGCGATATCGCGACACATTTTTTGTTTGCCCCCTTTACGCCAAAAGTGTCACGAAATCGCGACAAGATTATCAATCTGCAACCAGTCCTCCCAAGTGTCGCGAAATCGCGACGAATTATCCTCATGATGCACAAGCTCCAAAATGGTCACGAAATCGTGACGTCTTTTCCAGAAGTCTTCAGTGCGCCAAATGTGTCGCGAAATCGTGACAGTTCTTCTATCTGGCTCCCAGGCATCAAAAACGTCGCGATATCGCGACGGATTTTCCCCTTGTCTCCGAAACACAAAAACCGTCGCGATATCGCGACTATTTTCCTCCTTGTTGCCCCTGCTCTCAAAGCGTCGCGAAATCGCGACGGGAACCTTCCAAAGGCCGTGGCAACAACAATTGTCGCGATATCACGACGGTTTTTCCCCTTGTCTCCAAAAAACAAAAACCGTCGCGATATCGCGACCGTTTTTCTCCTTGATGCCCCTGCGCTCAACGCGTCGCGAAATCGCGACGTAAACCATCCAAAGGCCGTGGCGACAAAACTTGTCGCGATATCGCGACGGTTTTTCCCCTTGTCTCCGAAACACAAAAACCGTCGCGATATCGCGACTGTTTTCCTTCTTGATGCCCCTGCGCTCAAAGCGTCGCGAAATCGCGACGAAAACCTTCCAAAGGCCGTGGCGACAAAACTTGTCGCGATATCGCGACGGTTTTTCCCCTTGTCTCCGAAACACAAAAACCGTCGCGATATCGCGACTGTTTTCCTCCTTGTTGCCCCTGCGCTCAAACTTGTCGCGATATCGCGACAGTTTTTCCTTTTGTCTCCGAAACACAAAAACCGTCGCGATATCGCGACTGTTTTCCTCCTTATTGCCCCTGCGCTCAAAGCATCGCGAAATCGCGATAGAAACCTTCCCAAGGCCGTGGCGACAAAACCTGTCGCGATATCACGACAGTTTCCTGCCAAGGGCCACGACAGCAAAGCAGGTCGCGAAAACGCGACAAAAATCATCCTTAGTACAAAAATTTCTCATTGATTCAAGAATTTTGCAAGTCCCCGTCGAATCTCAGCATTTTCCACAGTGCATGTCACTGTGTAGCTGAACTCCAACCTCCTTTTCCGCACCCATCTTTGCAAGGAAATCAGCCGCCGAATTTAAGTCACGACTCACATGGATAGGGATCACATCTTCTAATTCCTTCCAAAGGTCCTTGATTTGAGAGACTAAAATCTGTATCTTCCAAGCTTTCAAAGCAAAGTTCCTCAAACAATCAAGAGCGCCAACCAGAATTTGAGAATCTGTCTCAAGGAGTATCTTTCTGTATCCCTGCTTGACGACCCGTATGGAAGCAATTTTGATAGCATAGGCTTCGGCTTCATTATTTGTGGCTCTTCCCGCACCCCCGTAGTTCCTAGTAAAGCATAGGTCCAAGCATGATCACGGCACACAACACCAATTCCAAGCATTGCCCGGATTGCCCTTTGCAGCTTCGTCTGTGTTAATTTTAACCCAGCCTGCTGGGGGGGGCTTCCAACTGGCTATGTTCTTTCTAACCTGTGCAATAGCTCTCTCTTCCTGAGGACCCAGCTCAACCGTAATTTCCTCATCAGCATATATGGCAACCGTCTCTGTGACTTTGCTCCAAATAACCTGCCATATTCCATCAAGCGAGGAGAAGGTCTCTCTAAAGATTCGAGCGTTTCTTTCCAGCCACACTTGCCACCAGATGAAGGAAAGACCAAGATCCCACCCCAGACGGAGGGCTTTAGATTTAAATCTGCCTTTCTTCCATCTTTGCCGGATATTGTTCCGAGTCGGAGCACCATTACTCTGGAGTTTAAAAAAGGAAAACCACCGATTCCAAATCTGACCCGTGAAAGAGCACTCAAACATCAAATGATCAGCAGTTTCCTCATTCTTATGACATAAAATACACTGAGAAGGGCCAAATATTCCTCTGTTTTTGAGGAAATCGAAGGTGAGAATGCCATTGTGCATAAACTTCCAGGCAAAGAAGTTCACTTTCGGCCAACACTTGGAATGCCAAATCTTCTTCCAATATTGAACCGGAAATGAATGCGGGGGAGGCTCTGGGAGGATCTGATCATATCCAACCTTCACAGTATAAACCCCGAGGTTCCCATGGCCCCAAGCTAACTCATCCTCTTCATCTCTGCCCGTGAGAAACCGTGTTGTCAAGATGTTGGTCAAAATGGTTGCTAGCGCCGGAGGGATTGTGACCGGCCACTCCTCCAACCGCTTAAACTTCTTGAATTTATACTCACCCAACTGGCTAGTGTTGAAATAATTCTCAATAGTGACCCATCCCTGGGATTCTATGGCAGTTTTAATTGGAAGCAATTCAGGATATTCCGCAATGATGGGTGGAAACTGGTCCCAAGAGTCAGTCCAAAAACGTGCCTTCTCCCCTCTTCCCACTTTCCAGAACAATTGGTCTTTAATAACTTGAGAACCCAACTTGAGAGCTTGCCAGACTAGGGATCCATTACCATCCAAAGGGAAGCGGCTTATTTCGTAGGGGGTGAACTTGGCCCAGATATTTGCTGGTTAAGATTCTATCGAATAAAGAAGATGGCTGGGAAATCCATCTCCAATACAATTTACCAGCTAAGGCTATGTTGTTGAGTTTAGAGCTTCTCAATCCCAACCCTCCTTTTTCTTTGGGCTGCGTAACTTTATCCCAGCCAACCAAGGCCCATTTCCTCTCACCCTTTGCTCCTTCCCATAAGAATCTTCTGGCCAATTTATCCAACTCTTTCCAAATAGAAGGTGGGGCAGCCAGGATAGAGAATTTATAAATTGGCATGGCTTGGATAACTGACTGTAAGAAGGTTAATCGGCCGCCATAGCTTAACCATTTAAGAGACCAATGGTTCATTCTGTCTTTGAAGCCATCCAAAAGATCTTTCCAAATGTCAATTTTCAATTTCTTGAAGTGCAAAGGAACCCCCAAGTAGACTATAGGAAGAGAGGTTCTAGTGAAGCCCAAAATCTCCATAATTCTGTCCTGAAGCCTTTGATCAAGATTGAAAAAGACCACTTTGGATTTTCTGTCATTGATAACCCGATTGGAGGCCCTAAGGTAAACATTGAGAGAGTCTCTGATTCCCCTGGCTTCCCTGAGACTGGCCACTCCAACCAGGCCTGTATCATCCACAAATTGCAAATGAGTCAGAATTTTTGAACCAACCTTAATACCTGTTAACAGGCCTTGAAGTCTTCTTCTGAAGAAGAGTCTACCTAATCCTTCAGCCAAAATAAGGAATAGATAGGGAGAGCAGGGGTCCCCTTGTCGGAGACCGCGAGAAGCTCCAAAAGGAGGCGAGGGAAGCCCCTTAATTAGAACAGAATAAGAAGGCGTGGAAACACAGCTCATAACCCAGTCTATCCAATCCCGGGAAAAACCAAAGGCGGCCAACATTTTTGACAGAAGCCCCACTCCACTCTATCATAAGCCTTGGACATATCCAGTTTGATGAACATTCCTTTGTTGCCGGAGTTTTGCATTGAATGAATAGCCTCCTGGGCAAGAACCACTCCATCCAAAATCTGTCTACCCTCAACAAATCCCCCTTGTTCTGAGGAGATGAGGTTATGAAGGAGAGGTTTAAGACGTTCAGCTATTATCTTTGTGATAATTTTGTAAATCACATTACATAAGGCAATAGGCCTAAAATCAGAGATATGAACCCCTTCCTCCCCCTTAGGAATTAAAGTGATGAAGGTGTGATTTAGAGCCTTAAGCATTCTCTTATTGATTCTGGACTCCTCTGTAACAGCCAAAACATCTTCCTCCAAGGTATCCCAAAAGGCCTGGAAAAACTCAATAGGGAAACCGTCTGGACCGGGAGATTTGCCTGTGCTCATTCCAAAGACCACAGACCTCAATTCATCTCTATCAATGGGTCTAAGGAGAGCCAGGTTTTCTTCTTGAGTGACAATAGGGGGAATAACATCAAGAACTTCATTTTGAGCCCCCACATCTTGCTCCCTATTTTCTGCAAAAAGCTTAGAGAAATAATCCACGGAGTGGGAGTGCATACCAGGAAGAGTATCAAAGGAGTATCCATTCTCATCATGTAGAGCTGCCATGTTATTCATCTTGTCTTCTAGCACAAAGCCGATCGATGGAAAAATTTTGTATTTCTATCTCCTTCCAATAACCAAGAATTTCTAGCCCGCTATTTCCAGTAAATTTCCTCTTGGTTATCAATGTCCTCAACAACTTTGCGCAGGGTATCATCTTCAATTTTAAGTTGTTCAGTAATTATTCCTTCCCTGAATTGTTTCTGTACCTCCTCCCAACGGACCATCAAGGGGGCTCTTTGCAGCTGGAAATCCGACTTATTGGCGTGCCTCCACTGTTTCAGTTTACTTTTGACAAAATGAAGCTGTTTGTGGAATTTAAACATAGCTGTCCCAAAATGTGGACGACCTTCATCCCACCATTGCAGAATTTTCTCATGAAGATCCTCCTTTTGTAGCCAAAAATTTTCAAATCTAAACGGTTTGTGGTACTGCCCTGTTCGAGTCCCACCCTCCAGCAGGATGGGGGAATGATCAGAAATAGGGCCATCCAAAATCCGGAATTTAACATTCCACTTAACAAATGCCTCCTCTGAGACCAGAAAGCGATCTAAATTTACCCTCCTACAGTGTGGCTCCCTCCTCTTGTTAGTCCAAGTGAAAAAAATTCCAGGACCTTGGATATCCACTAAGTGAAAAGTCTGGACCTGGGCAATCAGAAGCCTGTCCCCGGGTCCAAAACAGGGGTTCCACCTTCCTGATCCCGAGTAGATAATTTGGCATTAAAATCTCCAGCAATGATCCAGTCACAAACTTGTCTAGAGGACCTCATGTTGTGAACAACTTTCCATTGGAGCCTCTGGCCATCAAGGCTTTGAGCCCCATAGAAATTTGTAATTAAAACATGCTCAGCTGTGACAATATTCCTGAAGTGAGAAGTGAGAACACCCCTCCAGGAAATATGTTCTAGATCAGTCCATTCCAGTGGGGTTCCAAAGAGTGACAATCCCCCCGAGGCACCTTGGGCAGCCACATCCATATACCCCGCGCCCCTCCAAATCCTACTAACAGTTTTACTCATAAGATCCAACGACATTTTTGTCTCTTGGATAAGCAAAAAGTCTGTTTTATACTTCCCTAAGAGTCTTTGAACAATAGATTGATGGGTTCTACTGTTTAAACCCCTAACGTTCCAAGATTGAATAATCATTGAAAACCTTGGGAGCAATAAGAATCAATTGACCTCACCGATCCTCCATTGATCGGCCTTATCTCCTTGTGTCGTGAGTAGTTCCTTATTGGATTTTCTTCCCGCTCCTTGAGAGTTATTGTTTTTAGATCTCTTCTCCACCCGAGTGATCCCTAAAGCCGGCCTTTCTCTATTTTTATCCGCATTTCCCATAGTAACATCTTTAATAGC